>JAOWMA010000042.1:0-199919 GCA_025962755.1 Colletotrichum tropicicola
TAGTATTTAATTTATAGATTTAATTTAATAGGGACTTTTTTAATTAACTTAGTAAATATAAATATTAATATTAATATAGTTTAGAAAGTATAAGAGACTATAATAATTTAGTTATTATAATAAATAACTATTTATAACTTTATAATAATATACTTATAACTTAGAGTAAAGTTTTATACTCCTAGTTAAGTAGAAATCTAAGGAATTATAAATATAAGTACTATAATTAATATTATTAGTAAAAACTATATTTAGAAAGTAGGACTGTAGTACTATATAGTCTAAATTCACCTAGATATTAAGGGGATTATAAATAAATAAACCTAAGTTAGTTTTATAGGAGTTTTAATAAAAGATTTTTATATAAAAGACTATAAGATTATTAATATTAAGATAATACTAATAAGAATATTAATACTAATAAAGATTATAAGCTTAATATTAATACTTATAAGTTTTAATATAACCTAGGAGTATAAATTTAGTTAATTTATAAAGTTATTAATAAAGTTCTCTAGTTAATTAAAGAACTATAGGTCTTATTTAAAGACCTAGTTAAAAAGTTCTAAGTGTACCTTTCTATTTAGTGTTTAGGTGATAATATTAGTTTCCTACTCTATAATAAAGTAAATAATAAAGTAACTAATTCCTATAATAAAGAACATAAGTGTGATGAAGTTTCTATGTGAAACTATATTGCCTGAGGTTGATGCTTGAAGGACGTTGGCTAGTAATAAGGCCTGGCTAGGGAAGACAGCAGCTAGGGCACGTTACTAATTAGAGGCTTGCGTTAGATACTTTTAGTACAGGGAAACTTACCGCCAGCAATGTAAGTAATGAGCGTGATGAAATACTAGAAGTTAAGCTCCGGCGTTAGGTAAACTAGTCGAGCGACAGAACGAACCAGCCCTAATGACTTATAGTGGTCGAAGTCGTTATAGTGTTTGGGAGTGTCTATCGCTATTATCTCTCTTGTCGGGGTTTTGGTTAAGGAAGCTGGGGCTAAATTTTCCGAATCACTTATATAGTCCTCTGTAACTATAGAACTCTTGGTTTCTAGTGAGGGTGCAAGATCCTGTGCTTGGACGAGCTTCTTATACAGACCTCTAACAGTAGAAAGGTATTCATAAGAGCCCTGCTCGTAGATGCGCCCTTTAGACATAACCATAATGTTGTCTGCGCCCCGGATAGTGGCAAGCTTATGGGCGATAGTGATAGTGGTCCGATTCTTAGACGCATTGTCCAGGGCTTGTTGAACAATATCTTCTACTTACGGATCAAGAGCACTTATTACTTCGTCCAGAAGTAGGATCTTAGGGTCTGAGATAATGCTCCGAGCGATAGCAATCCTCTACTTTTGACCTCCCAAAAGAAGGCTACCCCGCTGGCCAATAGGGGCATCGTATCCTTAGGTCAGTTCAGTTATAAATTCGTGCGCGTAAGCAATTTTAGCAGCGTTCTCTACGCGCTGTCTCTTCTCTTCGATCGAAATATCTTCCCAGACTGTCCCTACGAGGCCGTTTGCGATGTTATCGTAGATACTCCCACTAAAGAGCACAGGTTCCTAAGTAGATTTAGTTGGTTTGCGCTCGATGACAGTCGACATTTCAAGAGGCACTTTGGGGGTGTCCTAGGATATGAGACTGGTTCTCTTACCTACTGCACAAGACGGACATTAGTCCTCAACCATCGGAGTTTCATGTTCCGAATGTCCTGACCGTCAAGCACCACCTTGCCCCAGGAAGGGTCATACCATCGCTCAATAAGACCGACAATTGTGCTCTTACCTGATCCACTCGGCCCCTTTTCTTCTTAGCCTGTGTAACACCAAACTTAGAGTGGTCCCTCGATGACTTACAACCAGAGCAGTGGTCTTGCCTGCCGGTATCAAGAGCGTGAAGTCGTCCAAAACGGTAACATCGGGACGATTGGGGTAACTGAAGCTGACACCTTGAATGCATATTTCGCCAGCAACATCTTCAGGCTCCTCTCCCGCGTCGTCGAATGGATTGATAGTTGATACCCGGTCAATGAGAGAGAATAGTTCTCCCGCAGCACTTGCAGCTCGACTAAATGCAAGCATATGAGGGACAATCGTGGTAATAGTCGTAGCTGCGACAACGATAGAGAAGACAACACTGTTCTAATATTAGTAACTACAAATAACAGCCATGAAAAGGGATGTGACTTACGTGAATACGACGCCAATGTTTGGGATATCTCCACGACTGACCATTTTAACGCCCTGCCAAAAGGCAAGACCCATGCCGCAGTACAATACGGAATACTCGCCGCCAAAGACGATGCCGTAAAGAACATTCTTCTTCATACCCCGGCAATAAGCCTCTTCCAGGTACTCTCTGTACCTGGAGACCAGTCTCTGACGCAAGCCAAATGCCTGAACAGCGCGCACGCCACTCAGAATGCTCTCAGCGTAGCTACCAGCCCGGCCGTACACCTTCAGGATGCCCGTTTCAACGATGACGTCTAGCCATGAAACCACACCACTGATGAGAAGGACCACAGGAACAATGCAAGCAGTAATCAGTGTCAACTTCCAGTGGCTGATGAAAGCAATAACAAATGCAGCGATGAACGTCGATATGGCCTGTACGAAGAGGCCTAATTTCTCCGCCGTACCCGACTGGACCAGTTTCCCGTTTGATGTGGCTTGCATAGATATTGACCCGCTTGAGCCTTGATCGAAGAATGCGATCTCCTGGCTGAGGGCGGAACGTAGGTATTGGCAGCGGAGGTTCCGCGTTAATCGGTGTGCGACGTATGTGAAGAGGGAGGCGTAGACGTAAGTGCCGCCGAAACGGGCGATTCCAATGTATACAAAGCGCAGGCTGTGGACGTTAGGATCAGAAATCAATGTGCTGAATGAAGATCAAACTGACGAAGCTGTTCGTACACGAGACATAAAATCTGCTTCAGAGGACTCTGAAGTCATGGGCTTAGTGAGAAGTGAGACGAAATCGCCGAGCACAACGTTCACCATAGCCAGGGCCACACCAGAAGTAATCGCTGCAAACACACCGATGAGTTCTAAGGCGTACAATGTAGGATTGCCATAAGTGAAGACCCGCTGGATAGACCGTCAGTATTTATTTCTCAGTAAGTGGCATCTCACTCACGAGAAAGGCTCTGAATGCCGACGGCTTCGGGGAGGACTGGGAGTCATGAGTTCCGGCTTGTTTCTCTTGCAAACCTGTTTTGGGCATTTTCGAGAATATAGATATGATGTGCTCTTTGATGAAGACGATGAAGACAGTAGCGATATCAGAGATGGGACGGGATAATTCAGCGATGTAGAATGAGTTGATAACCAACAAACCCCCAAGGAGGTCAGCGGCCGCATTGCATTTATCTTGTCAGTCATATTCGAAGGAATCCATTGACATGTGCTGGAATATTCTTGGCGGCCGGCGGCCGAACAAACAGAGCCGCAATCCTCAAGTGCAATTGACGACTGGCATGAATCGCAGATCGACGGAGGCTCCGGGCCCCGAGGCTGCAGGTTATTGTGCCTTAGGTAATCATGGCCTGGGTTCGGACCCCGGAGCCTCCGGTGACCGCACTTACGACAGGCTTTATTTCAAGATCGGTCCCCGGGGCTCCGTCGCCATTGCCATCATAATTTTCTGGCATCGTTAACGCGAAGCCAGATACTCCAACTCCTTCTGGCTATCGCTTGGGCAAATTTTGTGGCTCACTATGGAACATGACGTGAGGCCCGATGACGACGCAAGGGGCGCCCCAACTGAACTCTCGCTTGCTGTAAGTGTGCTACAGAGCCAAACATACCCTTGTAATGTACCGTGGCTGAAAACTTGACAGTGTGACCGTTGCCGTCGAAGAAAGGTCAACCTCCCCTCGGTTTGCATAATCATATACCTTGAAGGGATGCTTACTCCACGCATAGATAAGATGCAGCCGAGGCCTACCATGTGAGCAATGTGCCACTATGAAAGCCACGTGCAGTTACGACCTAGCTCCGAAGCCTAGAGTCCGGAGGCAGCGGGTCATGATCTCCGACAACCTGTGAGAAGCCCATCAGCGATGAAATTCGCCGCCTTCTGACTCCCACGCTCTCCACAGCGAAAGCAATGTAGAGCACATCGCAAGAACAGTAGATGAATTGAAGTCCATGATGCAGCAACTCAGCCTACTACCGCCCTCGCCCGAAGATGTCGCACTAAACTCAACACCAAACTCAGCATCGAGACCTCGCGCTGACCAGAGAGTCGGGCTGCCTTCGTCATACCAGCACTCTCCGGCATCTGCCCACATCCCTGCTTCAACCCCAGTCACATCATCTGATGGGCCCCGAACGGAATACAATGGCGAGTCTTCAGTCTTCGCGCATGCCCTTTTTGCCACCGCTTTCCTTCAGAACGCCGTCGGCAACAGCTCCTGCTCACAGATAACGGCCGAGATGGGTCCGGTGATGGAAACCCTGGGAAGCATTGCCAACGCCCAGAAGGAAACCCAGCATTCTCTCAATATTCTCTTTCCACACGCTCGACCTCTAGAAGACGGGAGAAAGCCAACAGTCTACCCCACACCTCCTGCAGAGAAAATTCTCGCATGTCTGAGAATGGCTCAAGGTAGGGGTTATCTTCCAAGACCTGCCAACACTTTTCTGATTTTGAACTTTAGAAGACGACGCGGTCCATGCAATGTGGATCATTGAGTTTGAGTCTCTTAGTCACTTTAATGAGTACGCGATTAAGGTCTGCTCGCCCGGCCCAACAACCGAGGAGGAACTCATCATCATTAACACTGGGCTGTACTGGTTGTTTCTGGAATGCGCGAGTGTCACTCAAGATGAGGCAACAATGCTAGACTACGAAGCGCAGGCTATGGTGTGTCGAGATAACCTTGAGACCCTTCTGGCGCATCTCGGGTTCCATCTGCCGAGTACAATGGATACAGCGTACGCACTGAACATGGCTGTGAGTGTTATACATCCGTCACAAGTGCGGCTTTCTTACATCATTCAGGCAACATATTGTCTTCAGACAGTCAAAACTTCCGCTGCATGGGGGTTCATCTGTACTGCATCCCTTGTTTGCCAAGCCCTTGGCCTGCACAGCGCTGTTACCCTTTACCCAGAGTCCCCAACGCAGCAGCGTAGAAAGCTGCGGTTATTCTGGGCGATATACGGCTCCGAAAAGGCCATATCTTTGCGTATGGGAAGGTCATCAACCCTTCGAGATAGCGAAATCACGACTCCCCGACCACAGCGCAACCCCGGGCCGGACCTGTTGCTCAACAGGTTGCAACCGATCTGGGTGGAGACTGGGTCTCTTCAGGGTCGCCTCTACGATGAGATTTACAGTCCTGGTGCCTTGAAACAGCCTGATGAAGTCAGATATTCTCGGGGACGCGCACTAATTTCGGACATCAATGACACGATGGAAGCCGAGGCAGCCCTTGAGGTTGGTCGTAACCCTCATTCATCATGGTCAAAGCTAACACTAGAGACAGATGGAGACGGAGAATCACTTCGCGATGACAGGCCAGCCTTTTGTCATTCGACTCAACTGGCTATCGGACAAAATCATCAACCTTTCCATGCTAACGCTGGTATACCGAAGCCTCTCGCCAACTGAATTCACCAAGTCATCTTTCTCGAAGGAGTGTATCGTCAATGCCAGAAAGACACTAGAAGTACACCAGCAGTGTTTAATGTTACTCAATGGCCAGACCGTGAAAACAAAGTATCTTGACCTTCTGATAGACTGGTGAGCAAGCCCTGCCGATATTGTGAGAATATAGTAGCACTGACTCATTATGCTAGGTCTCTTCTTCAGTCTCCATTTGTGCCATTTACCATCTTGTTCTGTCATGTTGTAGAATCCTCAAGTGTAGGCGATCTTCAGGCTTTGCAAAAGTTTCTAGAGGCAGTGGACAGAACTCCGTACAGCTCGCCCCATGCTTCGACGCAGAACCAGCTGCGGCTTCTGAAAGCGCTGTATAGTGTGGCTGTTCGGTATATTGATCTCAAGGAGAGTAACACATCGGGGAATGGACCTTTTCTCGGCATTACCAGTCAGATTGGCGCAGCCAGTTCTACAGAACATGTGGCAGGACCTACCAGTAGCACGATGAACTACAGCACACCTCAGGAGAGTCAGGGTCCCATATCGGAGGCTGTATTGCCACTAAGTCGCTCAGGTGCGGCCAGATCACCCGCCGCCTTAAGGTGGCATGAGGAGCGCGGGCAAGGTGAGCAGGGTGAGTTGGCATAGGGCTTCAACGTCCGTTACCAGGAAGATGTTTACAGATAGCAGCAGTTTATACACTAGCTTAGTGGCTTGCATTAGTATGTTTCACGCCGCCCTCCCTCCACCCATCCATCCATCCATCCATCCATCCATCCACCCATCCATCCACCAGGGTACTACTTATATGTACCACCATGAATCAAAGGCATCACGTTTTAGGATGGCTTTGGGTGCCTTAGATAAATTTTGTTAGGGTCTGGGCGACCAGGCAAGCAACTTCAAGTTTCGTACCTTTATGTGTGTTCGCGGTCCCACTACGGGTAGTACGAGTGTCACAATAGATGGTGCAAGCCATGGTGACAGGGTTGCTTCGGGCAAAATCCCAGGCCGTCTGAACTGGCTCGGCAGCTTTGTCGTCCTCTGCAAGCTCTCGTGTAAGGTTTCTCCGTCGTTCGGTCCACTCGATCACCGGCGGGGCATCTACGTCTCCCTCAATATGATACAATCCTAGAGTGCCCTGGAGATTAAAACGCTTCGCAATGCGATCAAAGTCGATGATGAGTTCCAGTGGTGGCTCATCTGTCTTATGAGTTGTAAACTCATAAGCAGTGCCGTCCGACATCCATCGCTCTGGATAATACTGCCCACTGTCTTTCAGCTGCTCTGGCTCTGAAACGTTTCCTCTTGCCACCATGATCTCTCCCTCTGCGAGCTTGCAGTGGGAGTGAACCAAACAGACACCGAAACGATTCCCGTGCTTTGCGAGTAGCGTTGCTAATTGGTGAAAAATAGCCTCACGACTGACGAATCGAGCGTCAGCTTCGCCAAGGGTGGGCAATTTGTTATACAAATAAGCAACTTCGGCCATGGTGGATCGTGGTTAGGAAGAGAAGGGTAACGCTCCAGGAGTCCAGGTAAGCGCAAGTTTCTGTGAGAGTAAAGCGGGCCATTTATAGTCGTTCGCAGGATCGATTGAGCTTCAGGTGCAACGCGCAGACGAGCGTCTTTCCAAATTTGGTAAGAACCCCGCACGCTAGATTTAGGCTAATGAACTGGGAGAGAAAGGAGGCGGCGGTATCTCCACCAGTAAGACCACAATTTCTTAGGGTTTCTTCTTGTTTTCAATACTTGACTGACGTATGAGTGGAAAACGAATTCCGGAGAGTACACATGCACTGCATAAAGCGTTATAGATGTTAGCTTCTTGTTATCTCTGTATAGGATACTCTAGTAGAAAACCCTTATACCCGACTTATGCATATATACATATTATGTAATTTGCACTAGCCGGCCGCCCGTCCTTGCCTAACCGTCTTCGCCAATCACACTACCCGTCACAATTGCCCCCTCCTCTTGTGTTTTTTGATCAGTTGGCCACAGCATTCAAACACTCCTTAGACACGTTTTCTTCCTTACCTGGGCTAGTCCGCACGTAAGTAAGAATTCTCTTCTACTCTTATCTTCAAATTCCTGATACATTAGTAGTCCTCTTTGGATCTAGTACTATGGCCTCAGATGACGAAAGCCTTTTCGAGCGGGAAGTCGCCCGCGTTCGAACCGAATATCAGCGCAAGCGCCAGGCATCCAATTTGTTTCCTCCCGCAGGTCAGCCCATTCTCGACATGTCCTGCGTGGATGGAGAAAGGCCTTCAATGACGATCTGGTACGAGGACGGCACCGAACTTGGTCGATGCGTGCGTCTATTCGACTTAACAGGAACGCTGTCGGGAGATATCCTGCGCTTGGAGCGCAACCTTCCCTCGATAAAGGGCCATTGCGAAATTGAAGGCGACGAGATCCGCAGTCTTGACCGATGTCTCGATCCCCCTCCCGAGATTGAGGATGATTTCGAAGATCTTGAAGACCTTATAAACCAACTGCCTGTCGTTGAGGTTGAGCCTTCGAGACACTTCGTAAAAAGGGGGAAATATCGCAGCGAGATTGAAAATCTTCTTCGATGTCAAGGTGGACTCTGCCCTGGAACGGTGCTGTCCGAACATCTTGTGCGTCTTCTCGGAAGATCCATCGATGGCCAGCTGGTCTTTCCAAAGCTGGCGACGCGCGCCATCCTGGGGCAATTCTCTTCACGCCAGACATATAAGCGCTGGATCTTGCACCTGGTGGACGCTGTCTCCTGTCTACACAGGCTTGGCATTGTTCATCGCGATCTACGTATTGACAATTGTCTTTTTACCGACGACGGAAGTCGGCTGGTTGTCTGCGATCTCGAGAGCCGCTGGGGCCAGCGAGCCGCCCCCGAAGTCGCGTCGGATGGCGGACTGAACTCTGGATGGACCACCCAGTCCGACATATACGACATTGGGAATTGCATCAAGTGCATGGTCTACGCCAATGCGCCCATCACCAAACAGGTGGAGTGGCCGGTCCCCCAACCACTTCAAGCCATTGTTGACGCGTGTATGCGCGATATGCCAGAAGAACGCCCGACGCTGTCTGGGCTGCGACTCATGGTGGAAGCCCTGTGAAATGCGATATTTCGGGAGTTTTGAGAGCGTTGTGGGATAGATCGGTCTCGGAATTATTTCCATGTATAAAATGATCAATTCACACCTTGCTTTCTAGCATAAACTAGCGTCTGCATTACTCTTTCGCACTGTAGGCCCGAATCGCATATTTCTAACGCGCAACCTATGCGTCAGTACCTTTTGGGTTGTGGTAAGTAAAGCAGAATAGGGTTATATTTCATTGCTTCCTTCTTAAAGAACTACTTCTAACTACTATTCATAGACCCCTAATGCGGCCTATTCTATACCCCTACTTGCGTAAATACACTGTAATATAAATACCTATAGCCTATGAAGGAATCCTCTATTCCTGGACTTGATCCCTATAATTTATAGTATACTAGAATCTACCCTTCCTTAAATTAAGTAATAAGCTTACTCGCTTCTGAAAACAGGAAACTGTCCCTATATTAGTAATACCGTTACACCTGAAATCCAGGGAACAGTAACTTGATGCTTCCGTGTGCCTTGGTCGCCCTGCCCAACTCGAAGAAGTTGGCCACATCAAAAGCGGCCACATCAAGGTGAGCAGTGGTGATGCAATTGCACTTAAACAACGGAGTTATGTGCCACTATGGGATGATGAGTTCCTCACTAATCTTGGCTGGCAGTTTGACCAGCTAGGGGGACAGCTGGCTAGTTGGTTCGCGAGCAACCAGCAACTTATGAGAATGTTTGAGAATACGTAGAGATGTCAGGGTGTCCAGGAGAGATTGAGGCTTGGTAACCTTTCTGGAGTAGCTCTTATTTAGGGAGCAAGTCTTAGAATAATTTGAACGAACGTATCGTGAATATCACCAGAGGGAACCAGCGCAGGGATGATCTGCCCTGTGATTCACAAAAAGCATAAAACCTTTGGAGATATTGATTCCTTCGTTCTGTAATGATTGTTAGATAACAAGGCATAGGTTGGTGAAATACCGTATACCTTACTGATAGTACTCTGTGAAGTAACACAACTGAGACTTGCCAATTCACTTTTAATACTATGATATACATAGGAAAAGCATCTTGATAATGTAACTAGGAAAGTCTCAAACTAAGGTACTCCAGTAGTTCGAGGTTCAGTGATAATGTCAATCTCTTATAGAAACTTGACATGCTCTGCTTTCTCGTATGCGTACGGTACACTTGGGGTTTTCCACTCTGGTGTCGTCTCCATCTCGTCGTCAAACTTGACAACTGGTTTGAGGATGCTCAGGCGCTTCTTTTCAAATGCACTTGAGTCGAAACTCTGAAACCATTCACCATCTGGGCGCAGATAATCACCAAGAACCTTTTTCCATCCGCTCCACACAGTCACTAGCAGGTCCAGGACATGGTGCGCTCCTCTCATCTCGCCCCATTGGAAGCGTCGCTTGCACTCCTCCACGGTGGCCTCAGGATAAAGCCCGACATCCTCAGTGAGAGCATAAGCATTCACGCCTGTCAAGCTGGCGTGCGAGTAATAGCTTCCACCCTCTAGCGCGCGTCTCTTAAGTCCCAGCATGGCTCCAACAGCACCCAAGACACCCGTTGACATGTCGGAGATGGGCAGACTTGGCAGAACCGCCTCGTTGTTGGGCAACTTCAGAGATCTTCCCGTGACATAGGCAGAGCCTGCGGCCGCATCTGCAATCTGTTGCCAGCCAGGTCGCTCGGCGTAGTATCCGTCGGGGCCGTAGCAATTCTCGCTCACATACACAATGCCGCGACCACGTTCACCGGCCATCTTCAACAAATCGTTGACGCCGAGACCGAACTTTGGCATCTTGTTGATACGGAAGCCTTGAATGAAAACATCGGCCTCTGAAATGAGCGACTTCAGAATACCAGCGTCAGACTCCTTTCGTAGATCGATAGCGATCGTTCGCTTGCCGGCGTTGAGGGATAATTGCATGATGTTGATATCAGGCAAGTGTGGAGGGTTGACCCGAATCACATCTGCCCCATAGGCTGCCAAGATAGTTCCAATCTCTGGCCCGGCAATGACGCGGGTCATTTCGATGACCTTAATACCAGCAAGAGGTCGTTTGTCTTGGGGGTTGAGAGGGGGGAAGGCAACAGGGGGGGTTGGAATGGTCTGCTCCTGTTTCTGAACATTGACCAGCGGGTGCCGAGACAGCGAACGTCCCATTTCTGATTCGCGCCATTGCTTCGGGGTGAAGCAAATGCTACCGCAAAAGCCGTTCAGGAGGTTCGTCAGCTCCATCTTCTCCGGGCTCAGTTTTGCTGTGTGCTGGGCAATGTGTGTAGCTGCATCTTCGGGCGTCTTGACGGGGACAGAAGGATCGACACCAATAGAGCGGAGGACTGGCTCGGCATGCATGCTTCCGTGAAGTGAATACCACACCTCCGGGTCGTTTGTGGGATACAAGCCGGTGGCGCGATACTTAAGGGGAGTGTCCGTCCAGCCTCGCTCCCAATCAGGGAGCAGATCTTTCAGCTTGCCCTGCTTGACAAGACTGACGACATCGACACCGTCAAGGAACGCAGTTGCAATGCATCCGAACCAGATGGCAGCATGTGTCGTGTTGACTGATATCTTTCGCTGGTCGTTCTCTACCCCTCGAATAGCAAGAATCTCGTCCGCCAGGACGCCGGTCATAGCGTGAAGGGCGGCTGCCACGGAGGTTGCTTTGATGGGTCCGGGAATAACAGGGTAGGATTCGCCGGTAAACCGGACCTTGGAGAGCAGTTTTTCATCCCGTGTAAAACCAGGAGTTTGGCTTGCGATAAGTCGAAAGATACGTTGAGTGTCTTCCGGCACGGGAGTGAAGGTCTTGTCCGTAAAGGTTCCCGGCCCATAGACATCAGGGATCTTGTCTTGCGCCATGTTGGGATATCAGATTGCAAGTGAGAAATAAGATACGCAGTTTCGAAGACAGATGTTCAGCAGTAAGAGCGTTCGTAGTGGTGAGACAAACCCTGTGGACGGCAGAGTCCCTCGGTTTATATCAGGGACAAGACTGAGGGTGGGGCAAAGCAAGAGGCGGGATACTCAGGTGTGTTTCTAGTGGACACGGGGGAAAGACGAAGATATCTCGGTGACCGCTGCGGATCGAATGGAACAGCCGTTGTCGGAAGAAAACTGGTTCCATCCCGGCAACAAGCACCGCCCGCGAGGGCCGATGGTATTAGACAGTGTAATGAAAAAGTATGACGTCGATTAAGGCAGGTGTCCAGGATTGTCCGCTGGGAAATATGGCCAGATATCTTCGCTTGGATTCGGAAAAGACCTCGACGCGAGCACCGAAGGTCGATCCTAGGTCCCTTGAGAACGGGATATGACGTTGATGCAAAACAGCAGCAAAATCGCAGGGGTCGGAAAACTTCTCGAAGCTCCATGTGATCGCCAAGATTGGTGATCCGGAGGCGGCGCGCGAGTCACGGGCCCACACAACTGATTCCGCGGGCGGAATTGTCCCTCTGGCCCCGCTCAAGCTGCTCAATATTAGTGTGGAGACGTCGGCATTGTGGATCCTCCTCAGCCGAGCTTCGAGGCTTCTGCGAGCGGGATCGGCCCGGCCGACGTCGTTTGCTTCGGAGCCTCCGGTCAGCGGCTCTACGAAGTCCAAGCATTTGTCAACTCTTCTTTACAAGCGCAATTATCACCTTCGTGGTTCTGCTGGTTTCTTGTTTTTTTCTCATGCAATCGATCGTTATTTTACCTACTACATCTTATTAGAGTCATCAAACCTCTTTCTGCTTGCCAACATACGACTGTTCGAGTCCTTGATTGACTACCACATTAAGCACAACAATTCGTTCGACATCCATCGCCGTCCTCGAACTCTGAGCCTCACTTGGCTATTTTTCTCACCCTTGACCTCGGGAAATTACAAAATCCTGCCCCAGTATGTCCGATATCCAAAAGGTGGCCATCATCGGATGCGGCTCCATCGGTGCTTCTTGGGCAGCACTGTTCATCGCCCAAGGTCTAACGGTGGCCGCATTCGATATCAACCCAAGCGCAGAGACCTTCCTCCGCAACCTCGTCCGCGATGCCTTGCCAGTTCTGTCGTCGCTGGGCTTGGTCAAGAACCCCGAAGTTAAGGCCTCCGACATTCTTTTTACCACGGACATGCATGCGGCTCTCAAAGACGCGGATTTCGTTCAGGAGAATGGGCCGGAAAGACTAGAGTTCAAGCAAAAGCTTTTTAATGACCTAGGCGCCCTCATCCGTCAAGACACAATCATCGCAACGAGCAGCAGCGGCCTCACCTGTTCCAGTATCCAGGACGGCATGAAGACCTCTTCGAACCCTGGACGCTGCATCGTCGGACACCCTTTCAATCCTCCCCACCTCATTCCGCTGGTTGAAGTGGTTGGAGGTGTCCAAACAACCGCAGAGACTGTGGACAAAACCATGAGGTTTTACGAGAGAATTGGAAAGAAGCCTGTGCACGTCAAAAAAGAGGTTGTGGGGCACGTCGCCAACCGGTTGCAGGCGGCGTTGCTCAGGGAGGTCATGTACCTATTGCAGGAGGACGTTGTCGATGTGGAAGACATTGACAACGCCATGAGTTACGGCCCTGGGTTGCGCTGGGGAGTCATGGGACCGAACCTTTTGCTACACCTCGGTGGCGGTGAAGGCGGCGTAAAACACATGGCCGACCATTTGCTCGGACCTTTGATGACTTGGTACGCGCCCAAGGACCCTGACGTGACAGAGCAGCTGAAGAAAAAGTGGGTGGATGGGACGATGCAAGGGGTGGCGGGAAGAGGATACCGGCAATTAGCGAAGCAGCGTGACGAGGAGTTGGTGAGATTGCTAAACATCCGGAAAGAATGGGACGGTTACGCAGAAGCTCAGAAGCATGTGCAGACCATCGAAGGCTCTCATATTATGTAACTAGAACCATTTCTAACACATCGATGAATCCTGTCTTGTCTGACTTCCATCATCATGTTCTATTCTACTCTGATGTTCTTAGTGATGGATTTATGAGACTTTAAGTGACAACGGAATTGCCCAAAATCGAAACGATGATCAGTAGCAAGTTGTAAAGTGTGTATGCAGAAATACGCATGCTTGTGATATGACAATTCCAGATGTCCAACATTTGCCCAAACCCTTCCCGTTTCCCGGGTTTGTTCAGAGCGATGTAGTGACGACGTGTAAACCTGACAGGGGGTGGCGTTCTTTAACACGACCAGGGATCCATGGCATTGGAACAATGCGGAATCTGTCTCCTCGGGCGGTATTATTTCCGCTGCATGAGACCATAAGTGGGCCTTGCCTTGAGCTGTGCTGTCACAGGAGACCGAACTGCGAAATACCGACTGCCATCCTGCGTGGGCCTTTGAAGGCCGGTAGCGGATGTGTGTGAGCTAGTTTTGTTGTGAGAATAAGATCATGAAAAAGGAAAAATTTTCTTCGTGGATTTCCACATTTAGGTCACCTGTAGCAGGAGGCTTGACGATGACAAGACACGGGTGGGCCTGATAAAGAGGCGTGTTGACCCGGTTTCATTAGCCAGGTTGGGATTCAGAATTCAGAGTCTCTGTTGCTACACACCAACATTCAAGAATTTTCAACAGACATGGACTCCCAACCTGAACGGCGTCTTTACATCCTCGACACGGATCTGTCACAGCTCTATGGCAGCACACGCCGCGGGCGTATTCTATCATGCCTCCCAGACGGCCGCGACCTCCGTACAGTCATCGACAATATCGAAACACTTCCCGACGGTATTACTATTGACCAGGAAAACCGACACATGTACTGGACCAACATGGGTTCCAGCTTCAAGTCTGACAACGGTTCTATCGAGCGAGCGAAACTGGATGGATCTGGTCGAACCGTCATTGTTCCTGCAGGTAGCACTGGCGTCTTCACACCGAAACAGATCACTATCGCAAGAAGGAGTCAAAAGTTATACTGGTGTGATCGTGAAGGAATGAAAGTCATGCGGGCAAATCTGGATGGTTCCTGCTTGGAAGTTCTCATTTCTTCGGGGAGCACGGATGAGGATAGACTGGATCAGAGTAAATGGTGTGTGGGCGTCGCTGTCGACGAGCAGAGAGGATTCTTCTACTGGACTCAAAAGGGTCCATCAAAGGGCAATCAGGGACGCATTTTCCGCGCTCCAATCCAAACCCCACAAGGAGCAAAGAAAAGAGTGGTGGAGGTGGTGCTCGACAGGCTCCCAGAGCCTATTGATCTTGACATCGACGAGGAAAGTGAGATGTTATATTGGACAGACCGCGGGGACCCTCCAACCGGCAACACATTGAATCGAGCCCCGCTAGGGATTCGAGGCGCTACACAGACACTCGCGATCAGGTTTCACGAGACAATTGGTTTGACTTTGGACACAAACTTGAGTATTGCTTTTGTGACAGATTTGTCTGGAGGGGTCTATTCAGTTGACCTCAAAACAAGAGAAAAGACCGTCTTGTTTGCTGAGTTGGGCGACACTACCGGTATTGCGTTAGTATAGAGCATTGTTTCTTGTTTATGTCACTAGAAAAGACTCTTTTGTACATCCAATGATAATCATACGTCAGGATAACTCTCTGGACCACTGGTGTGTCGGTTTGTCGGAAATAAAAAGCCACTAAGATTCGTCGTTCCGGACTCAGTCCGCACTCTTGCAATACCCTTGCCAGCCTTTCAGGCCGCAGTAGTAATCAAACTCGTCGCCGCCAAGATGAAACCCAAAGGAAAAGCAGGAGGGTGTGCCAGACCATCCGTCCATAGCATATGTATCCATTTTGCCTGTCATCGTGTTAGAAGTGCCTTCGAGGATGAGGTGAGTTTGTACCTACAGTCTGGACAAGTATCCCATTTCTCAGTCCCTGTGTTGCGATTGAGATATCTATCACAGGCATAAGTCGTAGTGTTTGTGTCAAAGTCCCACTGATAGAGTCAGTATCATACTAATCTACTAAGTAAAATTTAATTTATAGTATACGTACGTAGGCATCTTGCACGGAATTAGATCCGTGCCGCTTTCCACATGCACAAAAGTTATGCGTGTCAGCAATGGTCGCGCTGATGCTATATTCAGATGTTAGTGAAATTGTTCAGATGTTTTAAAGTTTGATTTATCGACTTACCAAGAAGCGATACTGAATATCAGGGAAAGCTTCATTTTCACTTAACAGAACGTAAATTCAAGTAGTGTAGAGAAAGGAGATAGTCTTAGTAAGGAACGAGTTGTTTGACCTGAACAAATACAAGTTAAGTCTGGAGGAGGATAAGCCAGGCTTTAAATACTTATTGACACAGAAAAAGTAGAAATAGCTGAGATGAGATGTATTTTTTCTCAGGTGTAGAAGATGTCTACCAACCGCATGATGCTGATGAACATAGTCCATGAACTCCTAAATGATTCTTACTCAGTATGTGCCTCAGACTAAGAGACACTGGCCAGCTGAGGGCTAAGCATGTTCCCCACACGATCAACTTTGTCATTCCCCGCGTGGACGCACAGTCCAATACGAGGTCCATATTGACCTGATTAAAGTAAGTTCAGCCCCCTGTTTTAAAATAGGTACCGACCTAACCGAGTTGCCAAGCCCTGTGAGGCCCAAACATGCTTTCTTGGTTTAACCACAGAGCTTGTCTAGAATAAACAACATACAGTTCATCTCGTAGTGCAGCTTCGCCTGTTTTAATGTGGATGTTTATGGCTTGAGTTCATCTGATTTCTAATAAGGCATCCGACGGACCCGGGCGGGTTCCGACGGAAATTCAGCGTTTCGCATCAATAGAATGGTTAAGATTGTCAACCGACAGTGGTGACCACAAGACTACTTAACATAGTCCTTGCCCCCGTGTAAGTATGTCCCTTTATTCAACAGCTATTCAATATCCAACTGTCATTTTCTCATTCAAATAGTCACTCATTCTTTACGACTTCACTCTTTTGAATCATTCACTATGCGTGTCTATGAAGTTGTTATTCTGGGCCTTGTCGGCTTTGCGAAGACCACGCCGGTTCCCGACACTCGTTCAATTACCTCCGTCGAAGGCCCTCCTTCGCAGCCGGATGCCTTCCAGCCCAATTGGGAGGTTATCGAAGCCGAGTACAAGGCAGCCATGGCCAAGACTGTCAACGACCCGGCTCTTGCTAAGCGCCTGAATACTGCCAGTGCTAACAATGTTGGCTATGGACAAGCGATCTATGCTGCTGGGTCGGCGGCCATCAGCCAGGTCAAGAGCCTTTCGAATTGGAACAAGGTAGATATTTCACAACGATCGTCGCATCGCATGGCTTACATCAATTTGCAGGCACGAGAGCAGTTCACCCAGCTGACAACTCAAATCATGATGGACCATAACCCAAACGCTACTGAAGCGGTTTCTGCCATCTGTTACAATCAAGGCTACAGTATCAAAGATCCTCAAGGCATTTACGGGCTCAGAAGTGAAGATTTATCAATCTTCCCAGCTAAGACTGAGTGAGTTATACCTTCATCGTACCCAACATGCGCAAGTAATAATGATTCGTTAGTTACGACTGTTTTTATATGGGCAAAAACAATGCGTTCTGGTCTGAGGGTGATGGCGGTACTATCAACGTGAGTTATTGAACTTCGCTGTGGACAGACATCAGCCTAACGCATGAATAGCTTTACACCCGCTGGTACACCGGGGCTTGTCAGTTTGACGATAAATCAGACCTTTACTGCTGAGCTCCTTTCTAAAATTCCGGAGAGCTCTTCTGTGGGATTTCAATCGCTAGCTTCAATATATTATGGTTTTGTTGCGGTCATGTTCTGTTATTTAATGTGGTCTTTTTAGGTCTCTATGTTTTTAACATCCCGGGGGCACATGAGCTACTCTTGTGGCTTTCTTCAACTCGATGTCTTCTTCAGCCGTTATGGCTATCGTTCTATGATCTTATTTCCAGCTCTGTGTCGAGGCGAGGCACGTTAAAATAACCCTTCACTGAGTATATAATGGCAGATTGAAAAGTCGTATGCGGGATACCATTAGCTGGTCTTAGGAGATCTGAGGTGTACGCTTTCTTTCGCCAGACGCCCCGATCCCGGATTTTAACCCTTCCAGGGTTGGTTGTTTCTTTGGCAATTCTCCTCAGTTGAACGTAGAGGAACGCCCTTCGCCCTACTTGCTGCACAGATCCGTCCATATATGCTGTCTAGCTACGCTTCACCTCAAAAGAATAAGTACGCGTGTTGACTTTGGAGTGTCTCGGAGCAAGTCTGGACAAACAAAATCAGTATGATAGTCAACGGCGGGACACTTGGTGCTCATGTCTCACTTACAAATTCCATCCAAGGAATGTTCGGCAAGCCGTGCGTTTCCCCCCTCCTTGCCTCCCATACCTTATCGAGCACCTCCATCATGGCGGTATGTTGAAATCCTGTACAGCGCTTGATTTCTTGGATGCACAGGCTGGCGTAGTGAATTTGGTGAGCTACAGAGGTGTCGGCGGCGGCCATAAAAAGTGGGAAGAGTAGCCGTTTGTGAAACGGTGAGCCAATTGCTACTCCAGCACAAGCATCGAAGATGGCCGATACAGAGTTCTTAATCTTATTAGCTTCACACGGGACTCTGAATGTGTCTGGCCAGCGCATCACCCGCAGGAGGCATGCATGACGATACGCGTCGGCAAGGAGTTTCCATTCCGGATGTGCAGTTGGGTAGTCGAGTCCTTCCAAATCAATCTCGCGAAAAAATATCTCACTGTCTTTTAATACCTGCTCAAATTCGGGCATGGATAAAGATCCGGCCATTTGTTGTTTTGCCGCAGCAATAACTTCGCCTATGCGGGAGAAGACGATCGGGGGGCAGCCCACCAATGTATGTAGACTCGAATGCGGGGTGCTGTTTTCCAGAACACGCAAGCGAACCTCTTTCGGATAGGTAAGCTTTTCGGCGCCACTGAAACCCCGTAGAACATCCAGCCTAAGGTAGATATGTAATTAGGTGCTCAGAGTCTCTTCGGACGTGCTGCCACATGCCAGGAGGCAAGACTAACCATGCTAGTGCAGAGAGGAAGAACAATGTTGCACTTGATCTCTTGGAGAAATCCGAATCTGCTGCGACTCTGCCACAAAGGAAAGAGACTCCAGTTAGATGAACCGCATGAGACGATATGCCCATCTCGCAGATCTTACTGTGTCAGTGATTCGATTGCGATTTGGCAGTGGGGGAAGAGACTCAGGTTGAGGGTAGCAGATGCACAGTAAGCGACATTACTGCCTAGAATATTGAGTAACTCACATCGTGGAGGACCAAGAGCAAAATGATTGCCAACACCGCATCTTCCTCTCCAGCCAATAACCCGTACATTTCCTCTTTAATCAACAACGAGCTCAGGGCATTTAAAGTCGCGACGCGATGTTGTAAAGCAGTCGCAGTGTCTGCATGGCCAGCCCCGGATGAGGACAAAGCCAGGTGGCAGGCAGCTAGCCCAAGGGTCGCATGTAGAACGCCGCTATGTTGGTAAGCAAGCGGTAAGACGTGAAGGCGGAATGGATTCTCCATCTCGTTGACCACGATAGTCAAGTGCTGGCTCAGCTCCTTATCGACTGAAAAAATACGTCAGAGTTGGTTGCAGGCGTGTAGTAAATCTTAAGGGTCTTACAATATGCAATCAGCCTTTGGCTTTGCGAAGTCAAGAGCTCGTTATCTACAGGCTGTTTGTCGATTTGTATCGGTGACCGACGTCCCGGAGTGACCTTCTGCGGAGATCTGGGCTGTACAGCGGCAGTTGATGTGCTGAGTTGCGTGCGACATCCAGAGATCCGGTCAACTTGGTGATCTGTACAGGCGGAGGGGTGGGTGGATGGCGAGGAGATGCCTTGACTCTGCTCTGTTTCGCATGTGGGGACAATGATGAATCCGCCATGCGTCTTGGCCTTGTTATCGTTGACAACCTCGGAAGGAGATGCCGAATCGAGAAACTGGAATCGAGGAGGATAACCTTCACAATGCAACCCTTTCACCTTGCAACGATTGCAAGCTGGTCGCGCTCGATCGCATTTACGACATTTCTTTCGGCAAGTTCCACAAGCTGGATCTGGGGGTATTGGCCAGAGTCAGAGTTGAGGCTTAAGCAGAAAGAGGCAACAGTTCGAGCTTGGGGTGGAATTTGGACCCGGGATCGAGTTGAACTCATCACCCCTTTTGGCGATGCCGAGCACGATGCAGCTCGTGACAAGCAAAGTTGGGTCTGACTAACCTTTCCTGACAGCTTTTGAGCCCCTTGCCATGATGATGTTGGCGCGCATTTCCAGTGTTGTTGCTGAAGGATGTCTCAGCACTTTTGCGCGCAGGCATCCAAGTGGCAAGGGTGTGAAAGATGGGAAATTGGAGCAGAACCAGTGTCGACAAGCCATGACATTAATGCTGCGTTAGTGGGGATATTCTGACTAAGACGAACTGCATTGCCAGGTTCTTCAAACTCCCGCATTCGGGGCTCCGTGAGACCGAAATCACTAATTTGACTAATGTTTTTCAAGACTAACAACATCCTGGGTTTCTAAATTACAACTTGAAGCTGTGGCGCATTGACTATGGAGAGTGATCGTTGATCAATTAATTGCAAGCAGCCACGTAGTCTACTTTCTACCGGCGTGTTCCATAGTCTGCGCTATCACTCTTGGCAGCTCAAAAGTCGCTCGGTCGGCCGTCTCCCTTCAATTCGGGACGCAGTACGAAGATAGGATCAAGCTCGTCGACATAACCACAAGCAGGATCACTCATAGCGTATCCCATATACTCCTGAATCGGCCGATCATACATCTTGGCAATCGACTGGGGCACCGAGAGAAACTGGTTTTCTTCTTGTCGAAGATATCCTCGGATTGAGAACGTGGCGAAAATCAATCGCTTTTCGTCCTTCGTTGTGTTGTGGCCGCCAGCATGATAGGCGGAAGCTAACATTATGAAGGCGTCACCCTTGTCCATCTCAGCGTAGATGCAGTCTTCCACCCGCGGCGGCAAGTCTCTGTCAGTACCCCTGGATATGGGAAGGATCGTCAGCGAAAGTAAATCTGGTACAAAAGTTGAACTACGGCGTTGAAACTCCAGTACAACTGAAGGGGCGACTTTGCGTACCATAGATGACTGCGGGGTATGAATTGAGTCCCGCCGTTTTCCTTGGTGACCTTGCTTCCCGCCACAAAGAGGCCCACGGCGGTTTCTCGGTTCTTATCTCTCTCATCATCCCACTCCTCTATTTCCTGGTGATGGTTGTGGCTAATGTAGTCATCTCTGTGCAGGGGTTGGGCCTTTCCCCCCGGACCGATCCTCATGGCGGTGCATGAGTGAACGTACGGCTTGGACACCGATTCTTTCTTCTCATTGCCCCACCAGAACCAGCTCCGAGTGGTCAAGAAGTGCTCACACACTTTCTGGTAGATGGGATTCATCATCTGAGTTCTAGCATACGTGGGGCTCAGCGCCAGGAGAGCGGGCGCCCGCTGTGTCTCCTCTACGTGGTGTTAGTGTGGAAACCACTGGCTCACAAACAAGTTGCGTGGTTTGGCAACACTGGACAAACGTATTTCAACACACTTACTCGGGAAGAAGGAGCCATTCCATTCCACATCGCTTTCAAGACGCTCGCGACACTCTTCGTAGGCCTGGTCGACGTCGGCCACCGCGACAAGTTCCTTGATGAAAACACCGCCGTCGCGCTGAAGAAGATAGATAATGTCCTCGATTGGAGTATCTGCGTCAACTTTTTGAACTTGAGGGCCGTATTTAGCGGAAAGAGTTGACATATTGGTCGGTGTTGATCTGTGAGTCGAAAAATGTACTGCCTGAACGTGTGGTGTGAATACCAGTAGATACTTGTTGTTTTGAAGACGTAAAAACACCACTAACGTCTGTCCGTTATGGCCCCCCTTGTAGCTTTAGCAAACGATTGGAGGATAGCCCTCTGTCCCCGCTGTGGTCCACATGCAAAGGGCGGCACGCGATGAGATACGTGTATGACATTTGACAAGGGTCCGCCGGTTGAGACTATTGCCCAAAGAGGAACAAAAGCACACCAGATCATGGGCACCTATGCAAGCCTGAGTGTTGGGATAGCAGGTAGCCGTACGGCGTGGGTGAAGGCAAAATAGCTCTATTGTTGGATATCGTGACTTGAAGGAGGGAAGGTTGGGAGGCCGAAGGCCGCCGAAGCGGAGGCCAACTTGGCCCTTGCTTATCGGCCTTATCGGCCGGTGGGCCGTGGCTGCCAGGGCCGCGGGTCAAGCCTTCCCCTCTGGGCCACTATTCCCACACTGAGTAACGGTGATGGGTGCTCGACCATCATGAGACAGAAGTGAGAGACAACGCAGTCTCAGCAGGAGTATGTGCCACAGCGCTTAGAAGCCGATTTAGCTAATCAGGTACACAGTTGATGCTGTGTCATGCCCCATTTGACTCCATTGAATGTCGAAAATCCGGGGGTGGGGCCATTCATTCACATGGATGGTTTTCAGCTCGCAAACCTTTCGATTTGTGACCACATAGAAAGCGTGTTCAAGCCGGTTCCTGGAAACTCATTTCTTCAAAAATGTGGCTCTAAGACGCGCAACTGGAACCCGTATTGTCTGATGTCCACTGCCCCGACGGCGCAAAGGAGGTCACACAGCCAGCTGGTGTCAATGTTTCGTGCACGCCAAGACTCAAATGGTTGAGGAAGGTGTGAAATTTTACTGGTCTTTAATTTGCATTTATTCTTCGGGGAGTTCTGCCCATACACTAAGGTTGCGACTCGATAAGCAGATGCCTTAGCTTTCGTTGGGACGTTTTGGGGGAAATACTTTTGGTGCTGATATCTGTTGGGAATTATACGACAGGTGCCGCTGTTGGTTTGCTCAGTTGAATACATTTGGCTGTTTCGGTCTCTTTAAAGGGACGTATCCGAGCCTATCTAAGGAGAACAAGATCTCAAAGGTATCGTCTTTCGCTTTGCGCCCAGTACTATGGTTTTGCGTCGGCGCGAAGGCGCAGAGTTCGGCCCTGGCGGTTGGTTCGAGGCCTAGATCCAGTCTGTACTGCTGTGAAGCCAAACAAAGTGTGGTGAGGGACAGAAAGCCGCTGCTCATACTAGGGAGTGGACGCTTCAGTTTCACAAAGGCTTTTTTTGCGTGACTTAAATTCGCATCTTTGGAATCTAGGACTAGCCAACCGAGCCAACCAAGTCATTGCTCGTCTCCGACTAAAAGGGGCAGGCAATATAAGGCAACTCGAGTCAGCATCTCGATCATTGAGTACGATTTTGTATTGTCTCGATCAGCTTGTCAGCTGTTCTTTGGGTATTATCGATCAAAGGCGCCCGAAGGCTTTCAATTGAGCCCATTCAATCCTTCGCAATCTCGTCCTCTTCATCCTCCCACTCGCCAGCATCCTCCATTTGCTCATTGACTTGATACTCAGCATCCCCAGCCAACCCCTCGCTGTCGAATTCCTCGTCATAGTCCATGTCAATATCGCTGTCCTCTCCTTCTACCTCGCCCCGCTCAGCCTTGGCTTTTTTCTTCTTCTCCACATTCTCCTTTTGCTGCTTTCGTCTGGCCTCCTTCTCCTGATTCCTCTTCTCCCACCGCTTCTCCAACTCCTTGATCTCCTCCTTAGACTTGTGGACATACTCGTGCCACATGACTTTGCCAGAGCACAAGCCTTCCTCGACCTTGGTCAGACGCAAACGCATGCGCGGCCCAAGTTCGACAAGCTTGACAGCACGCCTCTCGACTGCATCGGCGTCATCTGCCGCGTCGTCTTCCACTGGAGCTGCACGCGGCTTGGCGATCTTCTTGGTTGCTGGCTCTAGGACCTCAATCTCGGCATCAGTATCAACCTCGCTGCCACTTGTGGCATCCGTCATATAACCGTCACCATTCTCTCCACCGATCATGAAGTCGGCAATATCCTCAAGCTTGCCCAGGTTTGGCACACCACCCTTTTTGCCAACCTTGGACGCCAGCAGCTTCTCGGCTCGGTCGAGCCTCCGTAGAGGTCTTGAGATGCCCGTGGCCCGCGTCGTGATAGCATAATGTCTGAAGTTGAGGATGAAAGAGCCCTCGTCCTCGGGGTCTTGCTCGCGGTTCAGAAGCAACACCCGACGAATGTTCTTGAGGGGTGTCGTCGTAGGGTTGATGGGGGGGAACAAAGACTGGAAGACGGTCGTCGCGAGGGACTCGAGGTGCTTCGGGACCTTGGACTTGGCATCGGAGTCGGGAGAGTGGAAGTTGTTCATGACGAGCTAGCACAAGTCAGTGAAGGGCCTTGGGGGCAAGTTACGTTGGGAAATCGGTACCAGTGGAGGTGCGAGCTGCTCCTTCGCGCTGCCCTTGGGGCGCCGTTGTGCCTTCTGAACATCCTTGCACAGGGAGTATTTCTCAACGCGGAAGTTCATGGTCGGGCCACGAGGTGTAAGGGCAATGCGTAGATTGGTATTGCCGCTCTCGGATCGCGAGAAGAGGAGGAGATGGGTGACACCAAGGGGGCCGGTCATGACAACGTAGTCTTTCAATCGGTTCGCCCTCCGCTCCTTGAGTCGACTGGCTGTTCCTGGCTCGAGAACTACAACATGTTAGAGAAAACACGCCACTAAAGCCAACATATGTACGAACCTTTCCGCACGTCCATCGCCAGTTGGCTGACGGCCGAACCAACCTCTCCTGCGCCGATACGAACCACCATGGATTTTGGCGATTTCGCGGCATTGCCCTCAGCGGGCCTGACCGGATTGTTGGCACCAACATGCGTACGCTTTTTCGTCCGAGTGCGGGCCATTTTGGGCGATTTGGCGATAAGAATTGGTAGATGAACTGGAGGTTCGCAAAAGTTCTGAGCTGGGCGGATGCGATGCGATTCAATTTTTTGGCGGGGCGGCAACGGTCACGTGCTTATCGATAAGCAGATACAGGGTACTTCTCCACTTTAAACTTTTTCCGCTCTCGAGATGTCATCGGACGCAGGAACTTTTTTTTTTTTTTTTTCCCAAAGGCAGCCAACGTCCACCGGGTTATTTTCAGTTGCGAATATCTACACGGGCTGGAAGCGGCACCGGAAATGCCTTCGCCAAAGCGACAGAAGCTGTCGCATAGCGGCTCTCCAGTCAAGACGTCCCGTGACGACCAGCGAGACCCGTCTCCGGCGGGATCCGTCTCCGAACCCAAGCAACAGGCAGATGTGACTGCCGTCGCCTCGGAAGACGTCCAGAAGACGTTCAAGGATCTTGTAAGCCATTAAGCTATGAGACTATCTTTCATTTGAGATGCCTGCTTACCAGTCTAGGGAATCGTCGACTCCCTATGCGAAGCTTGCGACGCTCTAGGTTACAAGCATCCCACACCGATCCAAGCGCAGTCGATTCCTCTCGCCCTCCAAAACCGCGACATTATTGGCCTTGCCGAGACGGGTTCTGGAAAGACCGCCGCCTTCGCCCTTCCGATCCTTCAGGCTCTCCTTGAGAAGCCACAACCTCTATTCGGTCTCGTGTTGGCCCCAACAAGAGAATTGGCCGCGCAGATTGCCCAGGCCTTCGAGGCGCTTGGCTCTCTGATCAACCTTAGATGCGCCGTCATCGTCGGTGGCTTGGATATGGTTGCCCAGGCCATCGCCCTCGGCAAGAAGCCCCATATTGTTGTGGCGACACCCGGACGTCTGGTAGACCACCTTGAGAAAACCAAGGGCTTCTCATTGCGATCTCTGAAGTACCTCGTCATGGACGAAGCTGACAGGCTGCTGGACATGGATTTCGGACCCAGCATCGACAAGATCCTCAAGTTCATCCCCCGCGAGCGACGCACATTCCTCTTCTCCGCCACCATGAGCTCCAAGATCGAGAGTTTGCAGCGGGCCAGTTTGCGCGATCCCCTCCGCGTCAGCATCAGCTCGAACAAGTACCAGACCGTGTCAACGCTTCTGCAACACTACCTCTTCGTCCCCCACACCCAAAAAGATACCTACTTGATCTACCTGGTCAACGAGTTCGCCGGCCAAAAGATTGTCATTTTCACGAGGACAGTGGTGGAGACGCAGCGGTTGGCAATCCTACTCCGCACGCTGGGCTTTGGCGCGATCCCACTGCACGGTCAGCTCAACCAGTCGGCGCGTCTGGGTGCGCTCAACAAGTTTCGCACGGGATCTCGCGACATTCTCGTGGCAACCGACGTGGCCGCTCGTGGTCTGGATATCCCAAAGGTCGACGTCGTTCTCAATCACGATTTGCCCCAAGACAGCAAAACATACGTCCACCGTGTCGGACGCACGGCTCGAGCTGGAAAGTCGGGTATTGCACTCAGTCTTGTGACTCAGTATGATCTTGAAATCTACCTCCGCATTGAAGCAGCACTTGGCAAAAAGTTGGTCGAGTATCCCACGCAGAAGGATGAGGTCATGGTGTTTCAAAACCGCGTGGAGGAGGCGCAGAGACATGCAAGAATCGAGATGAAGAACTTGCACGATGCCAGGGGCAAGAAGGGCTCGACGCTCAAGGGTGGCAAGAAGGGTCCCAAGAGGCGTCACGACGACATGGACGCCGAAGAGGGTTAATCGAGGGGAACAGGCAGATTTTAGTGACTGGTCTGTAGGAATTAATGATATTGATGTTCACTATGTGACCCGAACCATAGCGTGTCTTCGTTTTTGTGAGATGTGCATGACGGCTCGGTCTAATTTAGGCGGGGAACGCAAGGCTTTGCGGAATGACTGTGTTCACGTTGCAGTCCCTCCTGCGGGTGGTCATCTACTTGGGGAAAGTCAAGCAACCAGCTTCAGTGCAATTCGTTGACTGAAAAAGCTGGGTCTAGATCAATCTGGACATTTCGAGGCACTTTGACTCATCCCTCTCCCGCACAAATGAGTGCAGTGGTTGATACGGCTCAAAAAGTGGTATTGGTACGTTACACCTTGCTCAGACTTTTGGCACCCCACTGTAGCCACAAGCTGGCCGTCACAGCCACTTGACCCCTCTGAAATCGTCGCTCACCATCGGAGCCCATTGACTCGTACTACATTATTAAGATGCGTTTGAGCAAGTATGAGACGACCCTTAAGAAACCCCAACCCAACTTAAGCCCAATCTCATTCCAGGGAGGCACTTACCAGCCGACTCAAAGCACACGACACAGGAAAGAGTTATTTTGGAACCGCTCTCTTGTGCAGACGGCGCCTGGATGAGTAGGCATGCCATGGTGGCATCTCCACGGCCCCAAACATGCGCCTCCACAACTGAGACATCTTGAGCTGCAATCTCAGCCCCCTCGTCATCGGCAAAAACGCCTAAAAAGGCGGTTGGCGCAATGGCAGCGCGAGGACACGAGTGCAAGGGCTGGATATACATCGTCGTGTCAGACGACGTCGTGTCAGAAGAAGCCGGAGGAATCAGCTGGGAATGCCCGCCCATGCCAGAAGGACAAGGAACGGCCATACCGGCATGTTTCCTCCTTGCCTCATCGCGCGCCATTCCCGACCTTAGGGCCGCTCCGCCGCCGGTGAGAACCCCCCATCCCTCTCCCCCCGAAGAGAGGGGCTTCGTCGGCGGCGTGGCGCTCATCCGCCTGGCTAACGAAAGCGCGACAAATTTGGATGGCCGGGGCACAAGCCAGTCGATCGGCCGAGACTCTGGCAGACCAAATCTCGTCGTTCCTCGCCGGCTTGGTCCACGACTATAGCATCTTTGGTGCTCAGGCGAGATCTGCTGTCTCTCCCATCCGTGGGGCGCCGCGACGAGTTGGTCCAAGGCCTCCGGGAAGAGCTTCATTGATCCCAGTATCGACGATCCGAACGACCTGATTACCCTTCCCAGGAGGCGGAGGGAAGATACTGAATGGTAAGAAAGAGGCAATTTGCTCTTGGCCTGCCGGTGACGTTCGTGGAGCTGCGGCACCAGACGCACGAGCAGCTGCCGTCGGAGGCTAGAGGTGCCAGAAAAGTTATCGCAGGGATTAATAACTACCGACTAGTCCCAGGCGCCGGAAAAGCGACGTCTAGCCTCAAAGGACTCCCGGGCTCCTCATGGCTCCAGCATTTGAACAGAAGGAGCAGGCGCTCCAGATCATAGCACTTAGTTTTGAATCACGGTAAGTGTATAGTCGTATAATGGTACTTGCCTGTTGCAAGTGTCGGGGGGCAAATATTATTATTATGATTGACAGATGTTCATTACCATATATTTGTCTTTTGTGTTGAAATTGATGTGAAGCGGTCGGATAGCGCAATGGTAGCGCATGGTCTTCCGGTAGTGTCTGGCCAAGGTTGCGGGTTCGAGTCCCGTTCTGATCGGTTTTTTGACACATTTTTGCAGTCATCGTGAAGTTGTTACTCCTTAACCCCTCAGGGCCACTGAATAAATACACCTGGCGGTGACTGCCTCGCTCCT
Source organism: Colletotrichum tropicicola (assembly GCA_025962755.1). NCBI lineage: Eukaryota > Fungi > Ascomycota > Sordariomycetes > Glomerellales > Glomerellaceae > Colletotrichum > Colletotrichum tropicicola. Next base: position 28,048 of record JAOWMA010000042.1, read on the forward strand.
ACTTCCCTTTCTTTGCTTGAGTTTGTGTGTGAAAGGTGAATTTGCCTATACCGCTTATGAGCCCTGTACTCGTCAATGAATCAACTTGTGCCGAGCTTTTCCTTGTCGCTGGCATCAGTGAGAAGGTAGTGGCTACACACTGAACTTATATTACGTGACGTTGTTTCCCTCATGAGTGTGTTGAGTGGTTGGGTCATCCTGGGCAGAGAGTGATTAGCCATTCAATTGCGCTCTCTAGCCTCGACGATTGAATCTTTTCTCTAATCTCCTCTCCAGTTCCTTAGCAAACCGACCCGTCGATGGTGACCTTGCTATCTCCTTCAGCAGCATATGACATTTCCGGCCCTTGCAACTTAGTCCCATAGACAATGTGGCTGCTAAGACAGAGCAGCTTCTCCTCAGTCAGGCGCGCGCTATACAACATATCTAATACTTATGGTTTTATTCCCTATGTTTTCTTTCTAATGTGTCACTTGTTAATCTGCGACGAATCTGACGGTTTCCCAAATTAATCCCCAAAAACGTGCGCGGAAAACTTGAGGCATGAGCACCAACCTCCGAACGCCGTTCTTGTCTTTCCACGTTCTGGCTCGCCTTTCAATGTCAGGTCATCATATTGAACTTGTCATCATTTATGGCGCGCAGTGTTGAGCGCCCGTCAATGAACCTTGGACGAGGGTTCACAGCGTGGGCTGCGGGCTGGACTACCTGCGCGCCACGGGGCGTGCCGCGCCGTCTCATTTCTTCCCTGAAATGATCTTTGGTCGTCAATTTGATCCAGGAAAATCAGGACAGCATGGTCAAAGTGAAAGTTTGCGGGTAATTCTGCACGAATAGCAAAGAAATTGTTTTACGTTGCGCGCGCTGTATGTCATGAGTCAGACAAACGACTTCTCTCCGCGTGTCCCTTCCTATGTCGGCGATGCACCCCCATGAGCAAAAGCTGGCAAGTGTTCGGAAATGTGTCGATTTAATGTGGATTCTGTAAAGCTGCCATCGCAACTACAACTAGGCCCAACCCGACACCTTCAGACATGGAAGCTCGGAGGAACCATTGGCTCAGGTCCAAAAAGGCAAAAAATGCGCCGGCTCGCGCCAACCATGACCTCCGGCCACTCTCAGCTTCGCCTCGACAGTCCGAACAAAACACGCAGTTCGAACCAAAAGGGCCAGTGTCGGCACCGGTGTCATCCCCTGCCGTCCAATGAGCGCGATTTGCGCACCTCTCTCTCGTCGGGGTAGTCAACATCGGCAGGAACCCATGAGGGGTTGATGGGTGATCGGCGGCGCATTCAGGGCATGGACGACAGAATCTGGGGTAGAATCCCTGCTTGCCCTCGGCTTGGACGCTTGGGATTCCCCTGCGGACAGCATGTGTTCGTGATGAGTGCATGTTTCTCCTTCCTAGTCTGAGTAGACAGGACCAACTTCAAGCCGAAGGCATGTGAAGCTTTCATCTTCCTGGGATCTACACGGCGCGATCACACCTTGCCTCCGCGTGAACAAGACACTCGAGTCGCTACTCCTCGATGCGGATGGCGGGGAAGGATGACATCGATGGCAGTCCACAAGGCGGGAGAGGATTGCGATAGGCGGAGGAATAAGTGTACTAATATGACGGTCGATGTGACGACACCAGCCGGCCAACAATGTTCAACTGGGGTTCCGAGGATGGGAAGTATAAGAAGACACGCGTAGCCCAAAGGCAGTCAAGATGTCCTCTTCGCTTCTCAGGTCAAGATCCAGAATCCAGGCTTGTTTTCCATCATTTGCTGTTCATAATCTCATACTTGGGCCGTCTCCAAAATGCTTCTCAAGTTCTCATTTCTAGGCCTCTTCGCCACCTCCGTCTTTGCCGACGGCGCTGCTATCGTGGCAGCCATGGATGAGATTGCCGCGCAGAATACGGAGTTGGGTGACACCGTAGCAGCCTGGAACGGCGGGCTCTTCGGCACCCTGCCCATCATCGTCGACTCGACCAAATTGCACATCAAGATCAACGAGGCTACCAAAGTCGCCGAAGATTCAGAGCCTCTGAACGCCATTGAAGCCATCACCGTTGCGCAGTCGACGCAAAAGCTTGCGGGCGGCGTCGAGACGACGCTCGGCAACGTCGTCGATGCGAAGCCCAAGTTCGACAAGCTCCTCCTTAGCCCCATCATCCTCCTCAATCTCAAACAAGAGAAGAGCGCGACCGACAAGTTCAGTGCGGCCGTCATCGAGAAGGTCCCCGAGGCATTGCAGGGAGCGGCCAGGACTTTGGTTGCGCAGATTGAGACAGCTTTCAACAATGCCATCAATACATATAGCTGAGCGGCACTCAAGGGCTACGGTTCCACGTTTGAGAAAATCAGGAGATGGGAGACCGGTCATTAGCAGAGCAGAGGCAGGAGAAAGGGTGTGAATTCGATGCCTAGATATCGTCCTGTACATAACTAATACTTTGAGTAATTGAATTGCGGGCCTTGGAACAAGCAAGGAACAAATTTCACGAGAGCAGCTATTGAATATCGAATCTTTTATTCATAACTGTAAGAAACATAAACATCGTCAAGCGCTGCACGCCCATCTTGTGATCATGGCGAAGTCCCTTCCGCCGATGCAAGAGTTGTAGACATGTACAGGTCTAACGTTTTTTCGCCAGCACACGTATCTGACGTTGGCGCCATCGCCCAGTAACTTTTGTCTACCGCCGTTCCATTCACGGACGGGCCGTTTTTGTTTAGAAAGCTAGAACATAATGAAACATGAAGGAGTGAACAGGGTTTGTGTAGAGAATGAGGCCAGGGATGACAAGTGCCCATCTTGCTTTGGGTGGACATCATGCCACGCCATCCTCAACCGTTATATTTCGGGGATCAAACAGTGCGGCATCGTACTAAATGCGCAGCAGGTTGACATCCGAGATGCTGCGTTGGCGCTTGTGACCCATTGGGATTTCACTGGATGCCTTGCGCTTTTGGGACATGGACTCGAGGGGGCTGCGCGCGAGGTCCCGCATCTGCTTCTTGGACCGCCGCAGAGGAGTCAAGGGAACAGCGGCTGTCTCGAAGCGATCGGACTTGAGGCCGCGAAGAGCAGTGTAGTTGTAAGGGCTGCTGAGAGCGAGTGAGTCCTGGGTGGCTTTGTCGCTCAAGATGAGTCGCTGGTTGATCTGGTCGCGACGGAACGCGCCCACATTATTGGCGTTGATGTGGGAGTGGAGGTCGACATCGCTCGAGGCGGTGCGTGGGCGGGCAGGGGTGGAGTTCAGGGGTTCACCGTCCCACTGTTTCTCCTCGTCACCGTCGGAACAACGCGTGTCGTCAAACTCGATGAAGTCGTTGATGTCCAGGCTTCTCTCGATCTCGTCCTCGTCTTCAATTTCCACCTCGGAGCTTTCGTCGGCAGTGTTGGGCTCCGATTGAAAGGGGAAGAAGGCCTCAGCCGGACCCATGGCTTGGGTGTTGAGGTAGTCACCAAAGGTGTTGGACGAGAACATGGCGCTCATCATGATCTGGGCAGAGTTGCTGAGCATGGGAGAGTTCTGGTTCTCGTCGATGGGAGCCAGATACGAGAAGTTGAATTGTTCCGGGGACAAGTCAAGATGGCGCCGGCGGTGGGGGGTGAAGATCATCATCTTTCTCGAGATGGGGTTCACGACAGCAATGGGCTTTCGCTCAGAGTTATCGAGGTTGAAGCGGCCAACGCGGGGTTGACCACGTTCGCCCTTGACCGGATGATCCGTGTCCGAGTCGTCCCACTGATCTGCGGGCTGCTCGGGGCGCTTGATCTTGCGTCTGACAACGGGTTCCGGCTCATCTTCTTCGGTCGTGTCACCATCAGCTGGGTCGACGGGTCAGCAATCACGGATTCCTATCAATCGGCATCACAAGACACAAACTCACTCTCGTAGCCGTCCAGCTCTTGCGTTTCTTCAAAAGCTGCGACCGGAGTGGGCATTTCAGAAACTTCGCCCGTGGTCAAGGGGGTAGCAATGGGAGTGTCGTCGTCGCCAAGTTCCTGGATGACAGCCTCAATGTCCGAGTCTGCGCCAGGGCCGTACTCATACGCTCCATGGTAGTCGCCATGGTAATCCCAGAAAGAATTGGAGTTCTCGGACTCATCATTCTCATCATCATTCTCGATCTCGCGGCGAAATGCCGGGTCGAGAGAGCTCTGGTCGACAAAGATGTCGGGGAAGAAATCGGCATGGTCATCCTCGGTGTCGGTAGAGTCGGAGTCACTTGAGGGGACGTCAAAACGAACGTGACGTTCCATGGGCTCAGACCGGTGATGGTGGTCAGAGGCCGCACTCTCATCAACGTCGGACATGATGCCGTCCCAGCTGGCACTATCCTCGACATCGGCAGCACCATCTTCTTCGTCATCGTCTTCTTGATCCTGCTCATCGTCGTCGTCGTCGTCTTCTTCTTCGTCGTCCTGTTGGACAATGGGCGGCCGGGGAGAGCTCGAGATGCTGGGGGGAAGCACCTCGTGTAAGATGTGCTCCTCCTCGGCCGCAACGACATCCTCCTCGTCGTCGTCGGAAGAGTCGCTGATGTCCTCGACGGCGGAGTAGCCGTCGTCGTCGGACAGGTTGAAAGAAGAGGAAGAGGTGATGGAGTCGCGGCGCTTCGCAGCCTTGCGGGAGGCCGCGGAGGACTTGTTGCGAACGTTGCGGGACATGGTGGTGGTTATGCAGGGGGTGAAACCCGAGACGGTGGTATTCAAAGGGTGGGGAATCGGCGGTGAAGATGCCGCGTAGGTGTAAATTTGGGGACGGAGGCGTTGGAAGCTTCTCTCGTCGTTGCGCCTTGTATAATTGTACGGGATGCAAGAGTGTTTTTTGCGGGATCGGGCGGCGATTCTGAGGAGGTAATATGTCGCGATGCCTGGAGGGAGGAGAGGAGGATGGGCGGGTTCTCGTGCGGAAGGGCGTCGTCTGGCCCGGTGAATGTCGGGCAAAAGGTGTTCGATTTGGTTGAAATCAGATGCAGACTCCCGTCAATGGGCCAGAGCCGTCCCTCGGAGGGCTCTGGACAGTGAAAGCCTGGGATGAACTTCGTCGAAAACAGAATGGATTGAATGTCTCGATGGGCTGCTGGACTGCAGAGGCGCCTCGGTCAGGCACCCCCGCAGTGGGCGTTTACAGCTCAGCGAAAGCGGGCGACATGATTCCGACGAAGTTTGGTAGGTGTATCTGACTGTTCTTTCGAATTTGTCTGGGTAGGGCGACTTCGTTGTCTGGTGGTTTGGTTGGGTTGGATATTGAGGGGAGGGAAGGGAAAGAGAGGGCGGAATGGGGAGCAAGACGGGATTCCGAAAATAATATGGCTCCCCGGGACTCCACACCCAATCGACTTTTTTTTTTTTTTTTTTCGCCCAAACTTTTTTTTCCCCATTCACTGGGTCCCGTTCAGTGGGGTACCTGGGCCTGCGAATCTGGCATTGTCTGGCTCGCTTAGAGTGGGTCGCGAGTCGGAGCTAGCCGGATCTGGCGCGCCGTCACCGCCTTTTTGCGCCTGTTCACCCCTGGCGCCCCCCTACAGATGTCCTGCAGGCGCTGAAAAAAGCGCTGGAGAGGCACCGTCATTAGTGGATGAGCGTCCTAAAATGTGGAGGAAACCCCTGTGCGAGCCTGCAAGACACCCCTGAGCCGTCGGCCTCGTCAAGCCATTTCTGCCCCTCCTCTCAGCCTGTATCACCTCACTCCCGTGCCTCCAGCGCATGTTCGCCCGCCCAGTCTTCCAAGTTCCCCCTCCTCCTCGTCGCTGTCGTCACCCGCCGGGCTGGTCTGGATCGAGATGGGGACGGGCTGATCATGCCTCCATTGCGCCAGATTTAATATCTGAGATTGCCCGTGACCCGCTGAGTAGGTATCTCTTGGGTGGCTATCACGGTGCTGCGGACTGGGAGATCCCGTGAGGTAAGGTAAGGTACCTTACCTATCAAACATCAGTAGTAGTGCAAGGCAGGTAAGGTACCTCAAGGTAAAATCCCTAGAGGAAAGCCGCCATGCCATGCCATTCATCGTCCTGAGATAGGCGGCAGCGCCAGCAGGAGGCGCAGCCGGTGGGTTGGCGCTGGTCTGCAGCTGGTGGATCTCTACGGCGTCAAACGTCGCATTCCACGTCTTCCCAAGACATGGACATTCCTCAACCTCACATTGGACTGCAGCGACGGTACCTCCACCCACGCCCACGTCTCCATCATGGCCCACGCAGCACGAACGGCCTCGACATGTAAATTAGGCAGGCGGTCTGCCAGTTCGCCTCGGCTTGGCGGTGCGAGGGGCAGCTGGAAGAGTCGAGCAGCAGAGAGGGGCACCGGTCGAGGGGGCAAGCCGAGACAGCTTGGAGGACAGCTCATCGCGCCGCATCTCGTGCAAACAGCCACTGACTGCACAGTTGGGCTCACCGTAGTTCCTCCCGTCCAATCTCTACTGCCGTTTTCTAACGTGTGCAGCCGCGAATCGAGTCACTCATGACTCCAGACTGGAGCTTCCACCTTCCGTGACTTGCCAAGCCAGCAGGAACATTGTCATCTGTCTGTCCTCCTGGGCAATCCATCCCCACCCCAGAACCGGCCATGCAGACAGAGCATAGACTCGGAAGAGAGAGGGAAAAAGAAGAAAAAATGACGAGCTTCAGCGGGGCCTTTTGCTTGCTCGGATCCTCGATGCTGAGCGGCGACGTGTAGAACCCAACCTCGAGAAAAGGGTCCATCGGCCGCAGTCCAAATTTTCAGCCAGTCATACGGGAGTCATTGGGATCAGCCTTGAACGGCACAGGTCCCCGTCAACTGGCCTCTTGTCGTTCATGACTCACAGACGGGAAATGAGGGGTTGTCAAGCCAGGTCATGCCTGCGCGGGCCTCAACCATTTGACTTTGAGCCTCAATAAAAACTTTGACCAAGCAAGAAGAGCCTACGGCGTAGACCCCGACCTAGGTACTCGTCAGGAAAAGGGGGCGAGGACAACGACAAGCGGAGGAGAGGGGGAGTGGAAGGACAAGCAGCGACGGAGGTTTCTTCCGCTGTTGAGACAGCCCAGCTTGCATCACACATGGGCAAATGTGCCTGTTTGATGTTTTATGGTTTGGTTTTGTCACGGTGACTCTACGCCGCCATGGTCTGACTCAACCCAAAGAAACGAGATGCTGCTGCCACTTGCAGGCGATTCTAGACGCCAAAGGCTTTGGGTTTGCCTGACCATTCGGGCCGCCAGCTGAGGCAGTTTGCCGTGAGAAGTTTCGCGGACACCTTGCCGTAGCCAAAGTGCTGGTTAAGCAGACTCATTCACCTAGCCTAGATGGCTTACTGACCAGGGGAGGTGAGGTTGGATCGGGGCCTGATGGTCTCGGGCCAGGTCCCCATCCCCTCGGTCGGACCCGACGCCACACCAGCTGGGAACGAGCCGCCCACTTGGAGCTGTGTCTCAGTGCGGAGCACCGTGCAAAACGTGGCGGGGTGAAAAGGAGGGACAAAGGGTCAAAAAAGAGGTGCAAGGTGCAGGGGTGACGCACGTCCCTCATCACGGGCTCTTATCTAATCGGAAGGACTGCCTCGCTTATCTTATCGCCCGTTGCCCGGTCACCAGCGTAAACAAGGATTCTGTGTCTTGACGAGTTCGTCAGGATTCGCGCCTCGGCCACAGCTCAACCACCTTCAACACGACGCTTCTGCATCAGCAACTCGAAGAGCGTGCTTGGCCACCGTCAAACCTACTAACCCACAGAATTAGAGCCATATATCCGCCCCTCATTACAGCGCACACGATGGATTCCTCAACATCGTCACAAAAGTCATCGGCCAACTTGTTCCAGGTCTACCTCCGGCTGCGACCTCCCCCAGCGGGTGCGACCTCCTCCGACAGGTTCCTGACCGTAGAGGAGTCTGAGGATGGCTCTCATCCCACACACATCACCCTGAATCCGCCCAACGACCGCAAGCGCTCGACCGAGAAGTTTGCCTTCACAAAGGTTTTCGAGGAAGATGCTACGCAGCTCGATGTCTTCCACTCCACGGGAGTCGCGTCCTTCGTCCAAGGGGTCTTGGCTCCCCATGGCGGCCAAGGCACTGACGCCCTGATTGCCACACTCGGAGTCACTGGTTCCGGAAAGGTGAGCAGCTTTTCAAGTTCCGTGAACGGCACGAAGGAAATCAGCTAACGTTGGCGATGAAGTCGCATACCATACTGGGCTCGAAGACACAGCGAGGCATGACCCAGCTCGCCCTCGACGTGGTTTTCCGATCCATCGGCTCCAACATGTACGACTCGCCGAGTCTCGAGGGCTCCCTCCAGGCCGCCGACGCTTCCGACGCGAACATCGTATCAGCCCCCTACTTCCTCGAAACTGTCTTTACAGACTTTGGCTCATCACGCGGAGGAGGATCAAGAGCCGGAACACCAATGATGGTAGGGATTTCATCTACTTATCTCGATCCCCTTTCTTCGCACGCCGGTATGCGTCATTATGATGAGCAGCAGCAGCAACAGCTTTCAATGGGCTTGGGCAGTGTACGGCTGGTACCTTCAACTCCAAGCCGAACGAAAAGCTGGCGTCTGCGTGAGCTCCCGATGCCGATACCTCACAGTCCCTCTGAGCATCTTCCAGACGCCCAGAGACATTTCATGACCATGACCACTGCTTCACAGACAAAGACCACTGCTAAAATTCCAGCAAAGGGCGAGCACTATCCCCCCCCAACCCCTCGACGCGTTCTTCAGCGACCCTCCGCGCTACCGCAAGCCCCCGATATCAGCTCAGTCAATGTCTCGTCCGACCCCGATTCTGATTATGCGGTCGTCTTGTCCATGTACGAAGTTTACAACGACAAGATATACGACCTGCTAACACCTCCGATCAAATCCAACGCCACGAAAGAGTACCGTCGACGGCCTCTGCTGTTCAAGTCAACAGAACAGTCCGCTGACAGAAAGGTCGTTGCTGGTCTGAAGAAGATTGCGTGTACTAATTTCAGGGAGGCCATCATGGTTCTGGAAGCTGGCCTGCACGAGCGCCAGGTGGCTGGTACGGGTAGCAACAGCGTGTCATCCCGAAGTCACGGTTTCTTCTGCGTGGAAGTGAAGAAGCGCGCCAGAGTCGGCCGCAACCGGTCTTGGACGGGCAACACTCTGACCATTGTCGATCTTGCGGGCAGCGAGAGGGCTCGGGATGCGAAGACTCAAGGTGCCACTCTTGCCGAGGCCGGCAAAATCAACGAGAGTCTCATGTATCTGGGCCAGTGCTTACAGGCCCAAAGCAGCTTGGGGAGTAATAGCAAGGTCAGTCAGCTCACAGAGAGGCCTAAAAGTCTCAGGAGTCTAACAATGCTTCTTATTTTTAGCCCAGCGTGATGCCTTTCCGTCAATGCAAGATGACGGAGCTCCTATTCTCCAACTCTTTCTCCACCTCGTCCTCGGCAGGCGTCGCGGTCCGTCGCAACGCGCAGCGAGGCGTCATGATTGTGACAGCTGACGCCCATGGAGACCTGAACGCGACTTCCCAGATCCTCAGATACAGCGCGCTGGCGAGAGAAGTCACGATCCCGCGCATTCCAAGTATCACATCAACGCTGCTCGCTGACACGCCCTCGGCATCACATGCGTCGCCGCCTCTGACGTCCCCCGACTTCCCTCCCCCTCATCGACGTGGTTACTTCGGCCACGGTTCCTCAGGACACCGCAACTTCTCTCCAGGCTCTGACAGCGGAGATAGAGTGCTCATGGAGCATGCAGCGCTCGAGATTGCTCGCATGCAAGAAGAGATAACGAACCTTCACGTCGAGCTGGACCATGAGCGCGAGGCGAGAGTCTCTGCCGAAGCGCACCTTCTAAGCATGGAGGACCGACTCCTGGAGCTCGAGCAAACTGTCCGCGAAGATTGCATGGCCGAGTTCGACGCCCGTTTCGAGCTGGAGCTGGCCCGATGGAAGGCGACACTGGCGGCCGAGCAAGAAAAGGGCGAGGAGCACTGGGACCGCAAGATGGAGCTCTTCGAGAAGGGTCTCGGTGTCACGCTAGCAGATGACGACGAGGACGGCGAGGACAAGGAGAACCTGCTGGTTGAGGATCTTGAGCAGGAGAACGAGAGGCTGCGTCGGGAGAACGAGATCCTCAAGCGAGAGCTGGCGGGCCGAAGCCCGAGCAAGCGCAAGCCGCTCCAGGAGCGTGAGGACTTTGGTGGCAAGAAGGGGGACAGCACCGGGCTCAACAACCTGGGCCGGAAGATGGAGCGCCTGCGCGTTAGCAACGAGAGCACGACCAGCACCGGAAGCACGGGGAGCCCAAAGAAGATGAGGAAGCTGGGTACTAAGAAATGGGAGATGGTCACCGAAGATGACGTCTGAATGCTTGGATTGCTATTTGGATGTTGTTCGCGCTGGTTGGCTGCGCGTGGTTCACTCGCATATACCCATGTTTGTCGTTCGCTTATTTGGTTGAGGAGTTATGGTGTTTGCGGCAAGGTATCTCTGCTTGTTGGGCATGATGAATGAATAGAAACACAAAAAACGTAATCCGAAATGACCGTGTATTCTTTTTTTAAACCCCGATCTAAATACTCTATCCGTTGTGTCCACGCAATCACAGAGGCGTCTCTACGCCATCAAAGGCCAGACATGCTGTAGCCTCCTGGGTATCTCAAGACAAACAGACAACACAAGGTACCTTGGGTCCCCGCCAACCATTTTCGCCGGTTGCAATATGTTCAGACGACGTACCACACTTCCATCACTCGTCGTCGTCACCCAGTCCGAAATCGTCTTCATCATCGTCGTCGCCCATCCCCTGGTCCTCGTCATCGTACATGTGGGACTCGTCGCCCATGTCATCGTAATCATCGCCACCTCCGAACTCGTCATCCTGGTGCCCGTCCATCTCGTCCCCACTGCCGCCCATGTGGTCACTCTCGTCATCTGCGATGGGGTCGTCGAGCACGCTGGGTGCCTTGCTGTTCGGGCGGCTGGCGGCTTCACTCTCGGGCCGGGATCCAGGGTCTCCGCGGTCGGGCACGTCAAACATTTGTCGGATGGCGTCGTAGTTGATGCGCTTCGAGAACCCGCGCTCCTTCATCACATTGACTGCGGCTTCGCCTGGTGTGCTGGCCGGAGTGGTCTGGCCCTCACCGATACGAGGTCTCTTCTTGCGCTTGCGCGTAACTTTAGGCTTGTTTGCCTCGAGCTTCTTGCGGAATAGCCGTTCCTGAGACTGGCGAAGCCAGTCTTTGTTCTCATTCACCCACAGAAGCTCTTTGATCTTGACCTCGTCGGGCGACAAGACGCAGTTCAACACCTCAGGGTCATCGGCAAACTCGTCTTCGCCAACCTCAGGCGCCATGGACACGGCCTTGTCTGGCTGCTGCTGAAGCGCCCAAATGGAATGGATACGAGCTCGTTGCTCCGCGTTGCTGAATGCTTTGGCGTGTTCATAGGTTTCAGGGTCATTCATGATCTCCGAAATTTCTTCCTCCATCTCTGCCTCGTCCTCTTCCCACTCGTCATTGATTGGTAGCTGCGTCTTGGGTTGTCGTGCCGTCCGTCCTGTCGTGTTCGGCTGCGAAGGCTCTTGGCTCTGGGTTTCCCCATCACCAAATTCTTCGGCTAGGGTCTCAAGATGCTGGCTGCTACTGGCGTCTCGGAGCGCGGGTTCTTCCTGTGAGATCTTGGACGGGAGGGGTGGAATAATGTAACCGTCCTTGTCTCTGCGATATTCGACAGCGGGAGCAGCGGCCAAGTCGGGTGGGGGTGGCAACGGTCTAGGGGTAGTTCTCGAGTTGTCGCCTTCATCTGTGATATTGCGCTTGCGCTTCTTGCCCAGTTCCTCCTGCTTCTTTTGCCAGGCCTCGGTGTTTCTGTAAAAGGAGGGAGGGTCGTGCGAGCTTGAGCCAAAGTCGTGAGCCAAAAAATCCTCGACCGTCATTTTACTGGCCTCCGTCACGTTGAACTCCTGCAAGCGCTCTTGGATGGTATGGTTGGTGACCTTGACGATGTACACGACTTCTCTGACGGTCCGACGAAAATTGTGCATTCTGGCAGCCATCAGGAGACAGGCGCCACAGATTCCGGAGGGACGACGACCCATGACAATCCAGTCCTGCTTCATACGGGCAACCAGTCGAACCGCATCTTCGGCGACACGGTTGGTCATGTGCTTAAACTCGAGCTTGGAGGCAAATCGGTAGATGATGTCTTCGGGGAAGACGGGGGCTTCGCCGTTCCCAAAGACGTAGACGACCTTATTGAGTGCCTTGAACGCTCGGCCGAGCTTGAAGACGTTGATCTGGGTCAGATCAGCAAGGTCGATGAGCATGATCTTGCAGGGACGCTCAGTGCGACAGGCGGTGTAGAGGCAAACAGCAGCGACCATTACGAGGGTGCGTCCCTGGACAAAGTTGGCTTGCGAGGCGAGTTTGAAGACTTGGACGGCAGTGTTGACAGTGTTTTCGCCCAGGTTGAGTTGTTGAGCGTAACCCTGCATCAGGGAGCGGGCTTCACGAATGGACTTTTCTCGATCGTCAGAGCCTCCCACCCGACGAAAGGCAGGGCCCATGGTCCGGACTCCAGCCTGGTCGGCGGCGATGTAGCTTCCCTGGACCATGGCGGCACCGGAGGATGTTTCACCGAACTGCACCTCGGCCACAATATTGCTGTCGTCGGCGACTCGGCCACAGGTCTGGCAAACGCCGTCGACTACGTTGGGTTTGACACATGCTTTGTTCGGGCATTGCGGACGGTTGGAGACGGCGACGGTCGGGGCTCTGGAGCGATTCAGTTGGGCTTGGGCGGCTGCGTTTGCCGCGGCGGCTGCGGCATTTGCCTGCTGGCGTTCGGCCTGCTCGCGAATGGCTCGAATGCGGTTCGGAGGTTGGAAAGGCTTGGCCTTGCTAGGAGGTTTTTGCGATTTCTTAGTCGGGGTCAGGAAGGACGACATTGTGTCGAGGTTGCAGCCTCTCCGAGGCGGTACAGTGGCGGATGTCTATTCGATCCCAGTTCCTAGGCTTGTCGGCAACAGCAACTCGTGTGGTTTCACAGTCAAGTTGGTGATTGGTACGATTGCTCGTTCGTTTCGTTTTCTTCGTCTCCCAGTCTGGTTCTTCTTCTTCTTCTTCTTCTTCCTCCTCCTCCTCCTCCAAGCAGCAGGCGCAGCCCTTCTGCTCGGTCACGAATGGGAATGGCGATTCTTACTAAGGACGCGTCTGCGTTGCGTGGAAATGAGCGCGTCTGGTGACGCAGCCGTCGCTCGAATGAATGAGGTAGCGAATGGGAGTGTAAGTGTACTGATCCAGCGAAGGCTGCAGAGGGATACTGGTGGTGGGAGGAGTGAGGCGAGGAATGAAAAATTAGTGGGGTTGGCGACGAGATGGTCGAGCGGGGGAAGGTGCGCGTTTGGTTTGGGGAGGCCAAATTCTAGACTCTGGTGGGAGGAGGCCATGCGCTGAGTCAGTGCCCGGAGCGTCGATTGGTCCAGAATGGGTAACCTCTGCTCCAGCAGCTGTTGAGGCCGCCTGTTCGATTCTCACAAGCTACACAAGAAGCACATTTTATTATCAGCAAGTCATCTGTTGTTTCCGTGTACTTTCGTTCTGATGTGGTTCTGCTATTCCTTTTGTGTGAAGAAAAGCCAGACAGGCTGGCCTCTCCACGCCTCCAAGACCGAAGGTTTTCCACGCCATCTGAGATCGCTCCATTAGAGTTCAAGGCACCTCCGAAGCCTAAGGTACCAGTTGTGTTGGCTCTTGTACCACCTTTGGTTAGTCTCATTTGCTGGCTCTTTTTCCTCTTTCGGATAAAGCGGGGACTCCGCTTCCCGAAGATGAGCCGCGCTTCCATCCTCCTGGGCCGAGTCACCTCTGCCGCTCAGCCCCCCCGCGTGGTGGAGACCGATCCGAGTCACCTTGGAATATCTCCTTCTCAATACCATCAAGAAACGTATTCATAAGCACCACAAGTACAACGAATTGGACAAATTTTCCCGCCGATACTCTTCCAATAGCACGTATCTTCGTATTGGCCTTCCGCCTCTGGTGCCGCAAGTGCGCGAATCCGGGGCGGAGATGAGACGAAGCTCTCAGCCAGCTTTGACCTGCAATCCAATGGCGTACTTCAACCTGAGGGACGCATGGTGACACACATGGAAGCATGGATTTGCACTGCCGTTTGATCAGCTTTGCACATTTTCCTAGGAAGTAAGCGGAGTGTCGGCCCATGCAACCGCCATGGTTCGGCAAGCTGGATGGTTCTTGTCTGGCTTGTCGATGGCTGCTGATGCAGGGCATCGTAGTGCTCTCCAACTGCGGGGCAGTCCGGGTCAACCCAACTCTCACACCATCTCGACACCGGGCTACCTTAGAGGCCACATGGCTACGGTTGATCTCAACCGGCCTACATAAACTCCCGCTCCTCCCGCTGCAAATCGTTCTTGTCTTACTCCCTGAATTCAACTGAATTTACCAGAAACCTGTTGCCTGCTTAAGCACTTCCTACTTCTACACCGCGCCTAAACAACATCAAGCTTCGTCATGTCCAACGATAGCTTCACACTCTCGGCTGGCCCTGGCACTGATGTCTGGAAGAAACCTCCTACATCCAACGTCTACAACGGCAGGTAGATCCAGTCGAATTCCCGCTGCTTCCATCTGACCTTCGCAGCACCCAGTCACACAGTTCCCACCAAGCCACTCAGCGAATTCAAGTCCGCCAAAGTCACCTTCTCAGCAGATTGGTCCGAGCAGTACGACCAGGCCGGCCTCATCCTCACGTTCGACTCCATCTCCGGCACCCGTGAGAGGAGGTGGATCAAGACGGGTTTGGAGTACTACAACAGCACCCCACAGCTCAGCACCGTCTCCTGCGATCGCTGGGCCGACTGGAGTATCACCCCCGTGGCCGCCTTTGAAGACACCAAGTCCATCACCGTCTCCATTGAGAGAGATCGCGATGAGCTTGGTGTGAGTTTCTGGGTTTACTACATTAAGCAAGACGGCACCAAGGAGCCGCTGCGCGAGATCTGCTGGGTATTTGGTGATGACGATTCCTCCGGCAAGGACTGGAACCTGACTGTCGGTGCTCTTGTGGCCCGGCCCGCAAAGGATGCCAAGGATAGTCTCGCCGTTCAGTTCAAGGACTTTGACGTGCAGTGGTCTTAGTAGCGGTGGATGGGTTCCGTCTAACGGCGGTTAATCGAGCAATGCAAGATTAAACATTTCATTAAATTTATCTATGCCCCAGGTGCCGAAACCCGCTCTTCTCTTTACACCAGTCGTCGAAATCCACCTCGCGGGATTTGGCGTCCGGAACAACTACCACAGTGAGCTTTTGGGAGTTGAAGGGCATTGAAGCTTTGGGGGTTGAATAGGTTTCGGGAGGGTATCAATCAACGTTATGACAAGAGGACCCGGTCCCGCGGCCCCGAACCCAGCTGGTTTAATGGGCTTGGCCACTGGGACCGTAATACGTTCCATCCGGTCCGGGTGGTGTGGTCGAGTCCATGTTTGCGGCATTAGCACCCAGCATTTGCCCGTTCTCCTGCTGAGATGGGAAGTATGTTTGCTGCGGCTGCTGGGGATACGGCACGTAAGATCCAGCAACCATCCGGGATGCCATCGGGGCAGGCGTGTTAACTGGCACCATGAACACAGGTGGTCGACGGTTGAGCTCGTTGGTCTCGACGCAGGCTCGGACGAAGAGGGTGAAATGGCCGATTCTGGCGTTGGTCAGCACCATTTCTAAAGTTGCCCAGATCAAGACGCGGGAACTCACAGCAGAAAGACACTAAATGCTGTCACTGTGTTTTCCAGCGAATGGTCACCGCTGGTGTCCCAGGAGTAAATATTGATGGTCTGGATGGCAAGCGCCACGCCAAAGCAGAGCCACAAGAGGAGATGCAAGCCAACGTGAGCTCCCGGGTGAATGCCCTTTCTGCCCCCTCTTGCGCATATGGTGATGAGTTCGGAAGTTTCCCAAATGACAGCCGCAATAGCCTGCAAGACGTGCGTTAGGTCGAATCATCATAGAGTACTTTTTGATGATGCTAGGTGCTTACTGGAATGCCGCTGAGAGCCCTAAAAAGTCCTTGGTACGGATCCCAACTTGCGATGTAAAAGAAGATGCCAATAACAATGAAGCAGCTGGCTAGATTGAAACCCCGAATGACAATCTTGGCGATATGCCACGGTCTGTTGTAAGCGATCACGCGCTGCCCGCCCTGTTTTTCGTACGGTTGGTACTCTCCCACACCGTAATTTGACTGCCGAGCGGCAGGGCCTGAGGACATGATGAAGGAATGGTCAAGCTCAGGACACAATGAGCGTTGTGAAATCGAAAGTCAAGCAACATCAGAGACAAGGAAGAAGCCGGCTTGGAGCTAGAGACAAAAAGAACAGTGACGCTATTGACTCGACCCAAAAGCAAAAGGAGCGAGGGGCATGGGCCAAAGCAAAATGAAATTGGTGCAGGATTCTGGTCTCATTTTATCCTACGACTGTGCTGTGCCGCTCTGAGTTCGCGTGTAACCAACAAGACCACCTGCATGAATTGAGGAGGAAAGAATCGACTTGGCAGCACTCACATCCCAAAAGGGTACAATCCCCTGGTCCTGGCGTTGATCAGGGTCTCTTCATTGGCCGGCAACGTTGGCTCGTGTGGGCCTCCGCGAGAAACCCTGCCAGAAGTGCCCCTGGCTGCCTAGACCGAACCATCTGTCTCTGGAAGAGTCTCCTGGCAACGGCTGAAAACTCACGATGCAGGCCACACACACCAGACACGCTGAAAGGCAACGTTGTGCCCGAACGGCACTTAATATCAGCGTCTCCTGAGCCAAAGCTATGTTTCCAGTGTCGCAATATGCGCTTCTTTGCGCAAGTCAACAGATCGCACAGGCTAATCGAAGGGTTGGCGAATCACCAGTCTCATTTCCAACCACAAGAAGGGTCCGAAGGACAATCGGCTCCACCGCCCCAAGCCTGAATGGCTAAGGTCTCTCTCGGACACCGCGTGTGTCCTCGGCTGGGCCAAGAAGCATGTATGGCTCTTTTCCACCCAACGCCAAGGCAGGCATCGTCCGCGACTCCGTACGTGTCATTTGCCACCTTGTACGCTTGGAACCGATTGCACGTTTGATGGCCAGCATAGGAGCTACAAGAACGCCATGAGTAACAGCAAATTCCTTTCCAGCCGACCAATTCTCTACTCCCTCTGAAGCACCACAACCAAACCCATTATTCCTAGCATCACCGTTTTCAGCCATGGGTGCTCCGACAGCAGAATCGTAACGTATCCGACAAAGGGTATGTAGGCAAAGACGGAACCGATGATGTCCTTTCGTTCGAGATAGTCCTGGCCTCTAGCATACAGCTCGGTGTCGTCTGCTGCGTTGTTGTCGCCTTTCGTGAGAAGCTTTGCATCTGGTCTGTCGCAAGAGGACAGGTTAGCAGTTCGGTCAACGGCAAATATCACCCAGCCAAAGAACATACCCAACGCCGAATTTTCTGACCACCCTATGAACAATCTGCAGAGATGTTAGAAAGACGCCAGGAAACTCCAGGAGGCAGGGTGGGCTTACCGGAATGTTCTTTCCCTTCACCTCATACACTACAATCTCGCCAACATCTGTCTCCTGCAGAAGATTCCGATTCCACAGGAAGAGAAGATCTCCTCTCTGGAATGCCGGCTCCATTGATCCTGAGAGAACAACAACGATGGGCGAGGGGGAATCGCTAACGACGGAGAGGCCCTTCCACATCTGCGCGCGTAACAATTAGCAAGTGGTCGATGGAAATGAAACGTCGTCAGGGTGTTGTCGCGGCACGCACCATAAACGCAGTCGAAAGAATGAGCGCAAAGTTAAGCAGCTGCGACGCCGCCTGGCGCGGATTTCCGAGGCTGGACAGCATGGTTCTGGCGACGGGTGGTGGTGGTGGTGGTAAGAACTTTGGGCGTGATGTCGGACATCAATTGGAGACACGGAGCTGGAGTTCTGGCCAGCGATGCACCTCAGCTCAAAGCCAAGAGCAAGCGCACAGACCACGCGCTTCGCCTGTGGAACGTGTTGCTGGCGAAAGGTACCTTGCTTATCTTATCGCAAATTTCTTGACTTTGTTCGCACAGACCACCTCTTATTTTTTCCGTGAAATCCGACAGCCAGTCCATAGCCGTAAGATCACGCCCAAAAGGGAACATGCGAACTTTACGGACACCAAGAGGTGAGGAGACATCTCTCATCGCAGCCCATTGCTATAAGTCGGGGACTGAAACCTTGGACACAGTCACCAGAGCTTTAGGGGCCAGTCACGAAGACGACAAGTGAATCACTTTATCCATCAATGTCGATCTTGTCTTTCTGCTAGCGAAGCTCTAATGCTAGGGGAAAGCCCAAGACAAGAATCATCTCGGATCAAGCCGTCAACGGTACGCATCCTCTAACTCAACACGGATTGTAGCTTCCAGGACAGAGTTCAAGTGTCTTGGCCTCCATAGCGTCAGATGGCAAGCCGTTCAACCTTGTCCCGAACAGCCTGTATGGCTCCGGTGAGCTCGCTGCCTTCGTTGGTGGTGATGCAGGCAGCAATCACGGCACGGCTTACGCCACAGGCTCTCCCAAGCGCCGCCTTGCTCGGCACGAAGACGTACGGAGTATTCTTGTCTTCGCAGAGCAGGGGAAGATGAAGCAAGATAGCCAGCGGAGCAGCATCTGCGGCAAGGAGAGCTACCTCGCAGGTGCCGCGATTCAGGGCTTTCGTCACTAATCCAAGGAAAAATCAGTTTCTGGTCGGAATTGAAGAAGACCACGAATCAAACAAACCTTCGTTGGCACCCCTTTTGGCCTGGCGATGGTGGGTTGCGGTTTGGGCGAGATCGAGCAGCTCCTGGGTCAGAGCAGCGTCGGCCAAGGGCCAAGCTGATGTCCAATGTTAGTAAGTGTTGGTTGTGCCATGGGGGTGTACATACCTGCGGCTTCAGGTGCTGAAGACATTGTGTATGCAAAGGCTCGCCTATGGTTCACTGCCTTGCAACGGTTGGAGATTCTGCGAATGCGTGGCTAAAATTGAAGGCTCGCCCGGAGGTTCACTGCCTGATGGTTGTCGTGGTTGGATAAATCAGATGTCAAACTCTGCCTCAGCAAAAAGAATGTCACTTGTTGGCGTGACTCTGGTCACGTGTGGATCGATCCACTTTACGTAATACATCACATGGTGCCAGGGATAACCTCACTGAGTCCAGCGGATCAATCTGTATTCAACTATCTTGCCGGGGCGAGAGAAATGCGGTTATTGGGAGCTGTGAATGCGCTCATTTTTCCTCTTCGCTAGGCACGGGCAACACTGGTTCTTCTTTGGGTCAAGCATGATGGCAGAGAACGACTTTGCATGCAAAAGCCATCCCGCTGGGTCAATTCCACTTCAGACCAGAACACCCCAAAAAAGGCCGCCCGCATCATCTCGAATGGACTCAAAATATAACTTTGCCTTGAGCCTCAATAGGAATTGACTCGCAACATGCGTTGGTCACGACAAGCCAGAGGTCGTTAGGCACGCCTCTGTTTCCTACCGACTTGAATTTAGTAGAACTCCCGTCCGTCTGGTGGGCTGTGGAATGTCTTTCCGCAGACACGGGCTCCTTCTACCTTGCTTGCCTCCTTCCTTCAACGCCGCCAGTATTTGCCGCCGCCTGCCTTCGTGGCTGGCGACTATGGTCCAGGCCGCTCCTTTCGCCCATCATGGCAAGCGAGAATGCACACGTCCATGCCTCAAATGTTTCCAGGCTCTCTTTCCATGGCATCCGCCGTCGTGACTGCCTCTCATACCTTATCCCGAGACATGCACCTGCTTTGATGTTGATGGCAGGTACAGCAGCGCCTGCCGTGAAAAGGGTGTCCGCCGCCTTGCCCATCATTTCTGATCCCCCAGCTCCCCGGTCCATTTGTAGTTTTCTCGAACCAACATCCCTCCCAGACGTCTCCCTTGGGCTTTTCGTCGATCAACGCAATCTCCTCGTTCTCGCCGAGATCCAACATCCATTCTGAAGCCATCATCTCTTTCAGCATCGCAGCCTCGACGCTCCCTCTTCATCTTCTGAGAACCCTCGTGTGTTGCCATCCATCATGGACGCCTCCGTCACGACCCCGCTACTTCGCGACGACAGACTGCCAACTCCAGCTGCGTATGGCCACGTCCAGGATCATGTAAGTCATCATGTGTTTCTCCTGCTCGCCATTCTGGCTTCAGCTGACGTGTATCCTCCAGCCCGCATTCCTGAGAGCTTGCCATTCGCCATGGAGATGTCTTCCACAAAACATCCTTTGCTGGATCCGGGGAGGCGTTGTTGCCTACCTAACAGCAGTTGGCGTCATGATCCTCGACTTCAAACTGCGAGAGGAGTCCCCCTATTCAAATTGGCGCGTTCTGTTTGACTTCTCCATCGTGACTTGGTCGCTGCTCTTGGCCTACCACTTGGTAGTTCTGGTACGTCAAACTATGCCGTCCCTGTTGATGTTGGACTGACCTCTTTTGCGTGCTCCCAGGGCTGGACTTACACCCATTTCTACCACCCTCACGTTGATGAGAACGGCGGTGGCTGGGAGTATTGGATCCTGAGACTGGCATCGCTGCCCTACGACATGAACAGCCTTCGCAAGCAATTCTACTTCACAATGTTTTACACCGTCACCACCGTCTTCACCTTCATGAACACCATTATTTACTGGTTTGTGACGCTTCCACACGAAGATGCGTCCAATGGCGAGCCGCCCAAGCCTCAACCGTCAGGTGTCTCGTCCTTTTCGGCCATGTACGAGGACTCCCTCGGCTACGAGATGACTCGTCTGGAGGACGGCCCCAAGCACACACCACACGAGCCCTGTGAGTCACACTGCCCAATTGACGTTGACGCAACCTAATAGCTTCGGTGTTAGTCACCGAGATCTTTGGTCAGGGTTGGTTCAAGGCTTTCGTCATCCTGAATCTGTTCCTCATCTCGACAATCATCTCTCTGATTGAGATCTTCTGGCTCAACAGCATCAAGCGTCCGCTTGTAAGTGACGCCGAACCTAGACGGTGCGAGTGTGTCTGGTGACAAAACTGACGCTTGCAGGCCGTTGGTGCGCATACCTTGGGCGTCATTTTCTTCGCGGGACTCTACCTCGGTTGGGCAGCCATCGGCAAGATCGAGACCGGCGCCGACGCCTTCTACTGGCTCGACGAGAAGCTCCTCGGATCGCGTGAGGCCGTGGTAGCAGCGTCGATTGGATTTGTCATCCTTGCTCCCATCAGTGGGTTCCCCGACACCTCGTGACGTTTAGGGGAATGAAGCTGACCTGTTGCCCAGTGTACGCCCTCATGTACGGCTTCATTGGCATGAGGGAGAGCGTTGCCCGGGCTGCCCACTCGAGACGGGTAGCCGCCGCTGCCGAGGCAGCGGGCCACTGAGGGACTTTCGGTCGAGACGGGTCCTGTCGGAGATGAACGGGGGCATGCGTCGGGCGGTGAGCACGGCGGTGGCCCGGTTCTGTCGGGCTGGGCCATACGTGGTTGTCAGGTGTCCCTCTTCTGGTTGATGCCTCAAATTGCAGGAGCGATAAGGCATGCGTCGGGCTGGGGTCGATGGAGGTGTAGGAGGCGGTGGAGGGGAGGCATCGGAGGGGGGCGTGAACATACGATTACCAAAATAACCTAGAGAAGTACGACTTTCAACACGCAATACCTATTTCCGAGCCGAGGCGCTGAGTGACGAATGAAGGGTGATGGATCCGGAGGCCCATGGCTTCGTGACGATGGCGATGTAGCCATGTTGGGCGTTCACGGAACGGCACGGGAGGGGAACGATGGAGACGGCGCAAGGAGCGGTGTTGAGGCGGTGATGCAGGTCACTGGGCTCGCGGACAGTGAAGAGCGGCGGAGGGCAGGGATGGCGATTCACAGGCGAGCGGGACGGGGTCACGGTGGTGCAACATGATTGGTGGCGGTGATTTTGTGCCTGAATCTGCCCGACTAGCTGCATACGCCAATCTTGGACGGGAGCGGAAGTCGACGATATGGTTTGGCTCGAGGTGGTTCGAAGGAGGGGAAGGGCGATGAGATACCTAGGGAGGGGGCGGGGAGGGGGGCCCTGGCCTGGATGATGGATCTCGGTGTCAGCTGGGATGTTGGGCTCGTCCAGGCTCGTCTGGTCGTCAGTGATCAGTCAGTTCGGCCGGGGACCGCAGAAGTTGAGGCCGAGACCACGATATGCCTGGCTGTCAGAGGCAAAGGTCGTTCGTTCATGCGGGCAGGGAGCAGGCCGTTGGGTTCCCTTTTGGGCTGTGGCTAGTGAGGTTAAGGTTGCCATGCCGGCGGCAATGAAGCCAATGCGAAGCGCCGGCGGCATGGAAGGTCGACGGCGGCGGACGCTTAGTCGTGGAAACGAGATGGACAGAGAGAGGACGAACGGCGTGGGAAGTTGGTAAGGTAGCGATCCTGCCGGACGAGGTGCCGTAAGGTATCGACGAAGGCGTGAGGTGGTGTTCATGTCGGCATCTCAGGGTCCAAGGGCCTCGCGCGGGCAGGTTGCTAAGGGGCTGAGGCAGCTCGGGGAGGCGGCGTCGGAGGAGAGAGGTGCAGGGCCGGTGATGGTGAGTGATTCCAGACGCTGCGAGGCGAGGTACATTGGAGAAGGTACAGTCGGTGGACCAACCGGAAGCGCAGCGAGCTGAGCCGCCGATGAGTTGTCAGTCTGGTTGCTTGGCCACTCACTGCGAAGCCGTATCAGTCCAGTCCAGTCCAGTATCAGGGCGGCGCGCGGTCGGGCTCAGCAAGTATCGGTACCCGTCGGCGGCGGCAGCCAATGGCACCAGCACGAGCGTGCCGACCGCCTTCTTGCGTCTTCTCTGGGGATCCATGAGGGAAATGAGGTCTTGATCAGAACCCGCGAGCCCCGCGTTGCAACTCCCTCACGTGCGGCAGAGCTGGCGACAACGCATGCGACGATGGTGAGGTGTCTGGCCGAGTGGTTTGGGCCGCCATTCCCGACACTAAGGTACCTCCTTAGGGGGGATGTACTGAGGTACCGATGTACCTACTTAGGTACTTACTGGGCGCCAACGCACTCTGCTCTGAGAGAGGCCTCGGAGAAAGAGAGAGAGGGCCCCCAATCTTAACGTCAGAAAGCCGGTTCATGTACCGATACACAGGACGGGCGACGTCAAGGTACCTTTACCTTACCTACCTACCTAGGTACCCAAGGGGGCGAACGGTTAGCGGCTGCTCCCCCGGTTGGCGGCGCTAGACGGCCGCTGGAGGTTCTGCAGAGCGGGAGAGGTAGCGAGGTACTTGCCGGGCCACCTCGAGTGCGTTGAACACCCAGGTACTCTGTACCGCGCGTGCGCAACCGCCGTTAGGCGTTCCCTTAGGCGGCGATGCTGCCTGGGCTGGTGGCCGTCCCGTCCAGCGCGCCCAGTGTTTTTTGTTGTTGCCGTCCTATCACGCCGCGTCTGCCTCTGCGCAATGCCTCCCGGGCGCCGACCACTCACACGGCCGGGCGGGGACGGCAGCCAATGACACGGCCGAGGAGGCGGGAAAACATCACCAACCTCGCCAGCCGCTATAAATATGACGGGCCCCCCTCCGTAACCACCCCTCTTCCCTCTGGTTCTCCCCTCCCCCCCCTCAACCACAACCACAAAGGGCGCCGCAAAGTTGCAAGTTGGGAATATCTCCTTGGAACCGGTCGTTCGTTTCTCTGGACTCCCTCTGAGGAGACTCCTCCCACCCCGGGCCCCTGTCAATCATTTTGTGTGTCACTCGTCCCTCACTCTCTCTCTCTCTCTTTCTCTCTCCCCCCCCGACCTCACACCCCCCCTTCATCCTCTCCCTCCCTCTCCTCTATTCGCTCATTCCGTCGCTCTCTTCAACTCTTCTATCCCCATAGAGCAAAAGACATATAAGGACCCTTGAGCAACGCGCCTCTATCGCTTTCGGATTCTTGTCTCTCACTCTATCGATCCCCCACTCGAGTTCCGTTCTTTATCAAAGCACGAGAACCGCAGCACAAGAACAACAACAACCACATCCCTTCTTCAGACCAGCATTGTCTGTCTCTTCCTGTCTCGCATACAATCACGCCAACCAACCGCCGTCATGTCCATGTTCAAGCGCACGTTCAGGTCGCAAGACCCCAACGTCCGCGTCGACAAGTCGTCGAGGCTGAAGAAGTCCAACTCGATCCGGGATCACCAGAAGCTGTCGAAAATGCAGCGGTCGGTGACGGAGGACCACCCCGGCTCCATGGCCCCGCCCGTCGCCGCACCCCACGCGGCGCCGATGCCGGCCAAGAAGGCCGCCGCCAACCCCGCCAAGTCCTCCGTCGCCCCCTCGCCCATCGTCACCCTGACCGTCGGCCGTGAGGGCCGCCTCTTTGCCGCCCACGAGGACGTCCTCTTCCAGTCGCCCTTCTTCGAGGCCGCCTGCCGAGGACAGTTCTTCGAGGCCCAGAGCAAGCGCATCTCCCTCCCCGACGAAGAACCCGAGGTCTTCTCCGCCGTCCTCGAGTACCTCTACAAGGGTGACTACTACCCCCGCCTGATGCACAACAGGCACCGCAACTCTTGGGAGCTCGAGGACGCCGTCAGAGGAACTCCCCAAACCTCCCCCAACCCCGAAACCCACAGAGGTGGCCGCGCAGTTCCGGGTGCGTACCCGCCCACGCCCAACTCGGCCAACACCACCACGGGCACCACCCCCAGCGACGCGACAATCTTCATCGAGGGCTGCGGGCAACACATCCTCCGCGACACCGTCATCTACTGCGCCGCGGAGCGGTACGGGCTCGAGGAGCTCAAGCGCCTGGCTCTGCGCAAGCAGGGCCTCCAGTCCGGCGTCGACGTCGGCACCATCCTGCGCTCCGCCCAGTACGCCTACGCCCACACCCCCGACTCAGACTCGCGCCTGCGCGCTCACTACCTCGCTCTGATCATCCGGTGTCGCAAGACATTTAAGAGGAGCGGAACTATGCAGACCGAGATGGAGCGCGGCGGTAGCAAGCTCTTCTTCGACCTGTTCGTGGCCATGTGCAACCACCTCGACGACGTGATCGACCACACCAACGCACGAACCCCCAAGACCGTCTGAAGAGGTGTAGGGAAGCTTTCGTCTCTCGCGCTTGGCCGACAGCGTCGGTCGACCGAGGGCAAACTCCCTCACGTGTGCCATTAGAAAGCGAGCATGGTTTTTTTTGCCAAGGCGTTCACACGTTGTTTTTTTTTTTGTCATGAGCATTGCTGCTTCGGATTTGCATCACACGGAAAGGAGGTTGTCTGAGAAGATTTGCGATTCCCAGGAGGTCTGTGTCTTTTGTCTTGCGGATGTCACTTTCTCCCCTCCCTCCCACACCAGATTGGAAAAAACACCATTTGGGAGTTCTTTTTCTCTTGAAAAGAAAATCTCCACTTCTCCATGAGGTTGGCCGAAACCTTTCTGGTGGATTAACGGAGCGAGAGGATTAATACCCCCCGTACACGAAGAACCACTCCTCCCGCTCTTCTTTGCTTTCCTATTCCGCATATCCGGGCGACTTGCCACATGCAGATGCAGCGGCCTGGCATTTTTTTTCCATCTTTGCACTGGCGTTTACCTTACGGGCCCTTGGTACGCTCCGCGTTAACTCGCAGGCGGCGGAAGAGGGCCCACGGCTCATCAGAGAGAAGAGGAAACGGAGTCAAGAGAACTTGCTACTTCTTTTTCACAAAAAAACGACAAAATCAACCACCAAAAAAAAAAAAAAAACGACAACTCCCCACCAAGTTTGTTCTTTTCAACTGCCTTGCTTACTTGGATCCGGCAACGGGGGCACAATTCGACTCTCACAAACTTCTTCATCTCCGTTGGAGGAAAGGAAGTGGCGTTTCGGCATAGAAACCCCGGCACAAAGACGTACGGGCTCGGAACCATACAGATTGTGTTTTTGTCTTTTTTTCTTCCCGATGGATTTACGGATGTTTAGAGGACGGATGTGCCGCCTCGACTCCAGGGCAGGCCGAGGAGGGTTTAATGCGAAAGGAACCACAGGCTTGGCGCGACTCTCTTCGCTGCCCATCATACAACCCCAAAAAAAAAAAGGACATCTCCCACACAACACAAAAAAGAACATGTCAGATTGACTCTCCCACACATGTCTATTTTTTGTTTTCCTTTGTCATTTGGATCTTGACCCGAGGGAATGGGGAAAGGATTTGGAGATGGCGGTCTGCATTAGTTTCCCGCTTTGCGATACAGCTGGCGGTCTTCCTGTACGAAGATGATGATCTTGATGATTCGTCGGGCCGTCCCCAGCGGACGGCCTCGACTGGCTTGAGCCCTCGTCAGGGCGAGGTAATGAGAAATTCGGCCACCTCAAAACGGTTCCCTCTTTGCCTCTGTGAATGTTCTCTGCTCGCCAAGTGATGTTTGTCTTATATTCTCTGAGGGTTGATGCCGGCCCATGAGTTTCTAAACAAGCTTTGGGCAGTACTTCGTTATCTACCAGTTCAAGACTCAGTTCAAGACTCGACCACAGCACAACTCCGAGATGGTACTAGTATATTGCTCGAACTGCAGTCCCGTGTTTGTCACGTCGCTCTTTTTATGTTGATCCTTGAGCAGAAGCTGGAACCTCAAGGACAGTGACACCCACTCGGATATCATGAACGGCGGCAGCTCTCTTGTCAACAGGGCCGAGAAAACACAGTCCACCAAGCCCGGCAGGTTTCGACAACACAACGCAAGAAATGAGTCAACCTAGTCTTGTACAAGGCCAAGAATCACAACATTTCCGAGTCAAACCGCAAGACCACAGGGGCACGTTGCCGTTGCTTATTCTCGAGAGACACTCCCCATCCTTTGCAGCGAGACATGAGCCCACACCAGGCCAGGATGCATCCCCAGACCCATACGGCTCTTGTCCTTACAAGACGACATGATTCTCTTGGTGTTGGAAACAGATCCTCGGTGCATACACGAGTCCGGTCCGCACGAAAGCACAAGGCTCTCGCCGCTGCCGTACCACTCGCTACCGAAGCGACGTGTGACGTTGGCAGGCCGGTGTTACGAGCCGATATCTAGGACCGGAAGTAGGGATGCAAGTGGTCTTGCCTGGCCGGCGTACTGCGTGTCATCCAAAGTGACTGGGGCCCCAGGTTCGGTCGGCACTTCGAGTGAGGCTGTAGCAGCCACGCTGTGCGCCTTCTAGAGCGTTTCTGCGTCGCATGTCTCGGACGAAAATCCACACCCACCATTGGCCGCGTTGGCCGCGTTGGCCGCGTTGACCGCGATGGCCGAGTGGCTTGCTTCTGCATCATGCGCGACGTTGTTGGTCGGAGGAGCAACTGGGCAACGCGTGTGGCCGCAGATGCAGACTCTGGACGCGGAGGAAACTCCTCATGTACCTCATGCTGGTGTGCCCGCGTCGGTGAGACATCTGCCGCTGCAGGGTGGCATGTACGTACGCAGAAGACCGACCAGCGTATCATCGTGCAGCATCACGACGCAGCTGAGAGACACGCGCCCTCGCTGCACGAGACCCCGCGAGGGAGATCATATTAGTTCCCGTCTTGGACAGAGACACGAACCCCTCACAACGCACGGCAGGAGTGCTGGGGACGTGGTATATAGGGAACCGAAGCCACCGAGGCCCTTTCTTGTTTTTACTTCCCTTCCACTTCCCTCCCGTCGGTCTGCCCATTTCTCCCATAATCTATCAGATAGTGGCGTCGCCCCGATCGGCCGACAGACTACCGAAGCCCCATACCATTCACGAACCCCGAGCAAGCAACCTATCACATTGAGCCACGAGCTGCAGCCAACCTTTTACACTCTTGGAGGTCGTTCTCGGAAGAAACTCGGGGCGGCGATCTGTTTTTCTGAGGGTTGCGTTTTGAGGGGTAAGTTTTTGCGTCGTCTCCTTGGTTTCCATTCATAGTTCACGCTGCTCGTCTCATGGCAGCAAGGCTTCCGGGAGTTGGGCAACCCGGCGGTTTGTATTGGCGGTCTGAAACCCCGAAGCTCCCATCAAGTCTGCTTCTGAATCTTTTTGAATCTGCAAAAGGTGTCCAGGCTGTCGCGATTGTCGGCAGTACCTTACGCGCTGATGGACGCGTCTCGGGACGTGGGTCCTCCACTCGCCGCCCAAGAAGCCAAGCGGCCAGGGCTGTCCATCTTGAATCATGCTCGTGTCGGCGGGCATCATCAGGCGGTAGCGACACGGGCCCGTCGGGCGGCTCTTATTTCAGTCTTATTTCTTGTTTAATTCTTCCCGCCTTCTTTTTCCTCCTTCGCTTCGGCTTCTTCCTGCCCCTGTCCCACCGACAGGGTCTTTTTGGGTATCCGCACCGGGCCGAAGAAAAGGGCAGGGAGCTGCACGTGGGATTGGCCAATTGGCGCCAGGTTCCAGGGGTAATGGAGATGAGATTTGAGCCCAACAAACGGCGCCGCCGCGTGCAGGACACGAAGAGCGAGCAAGGCAGGTCGCGAGAGATGGCGGCGAGGCCGGCCAAGGTTCGATTGGGCGTTTCAGACGGACTGTGGCATGTGGGCAGGAACAGAGCGACAGGAGGCCGATGAACCGTTAGGTGA
This sequence comes from Colletotrichum tropicicola, assembly GCA_025962755.1. Lineage (NCBI taxonomy): Eukaryota > Fungi > Ascomycota > Sordariomycetes > Glomerellales > Glomerellaceae > Colletotrichum > Colletotrichum tropicicola. Next base: position 56,605 of record JAOWMA010000042.1, read on the forward strand.
GGCAGGCTGAGGACGCCAGTCTGGTTGACGGCTGTGGCATAATATCTACTAGGTAGGTAGGGACGGCGCCCTGCTTGCTGTCACTGTCACTGCAGTGACTGCCAACGGTCAGCGCCGGCGTGCGATCTGCGGCTTCTCTCAAAGTGGTCGCAGCTCTCAGTTCCTTCCCTGGACAACGGCCAAAATTTTAGCGCAAGGCTCCCCTGCATATGCCCCACTGCTCTGGTCCCGTGCGCCTGGATTGAGATTTGCACCGGGAGGGGCAGGTGGCAGGCGGCGGCAGGCACAGGGGCTCTTTCGGTGAGTCGTCGTAGTCGTCGTCGTCGTCGTCGTCGTCGCTCTTTCCCTTCCGCGATGGTTGTCCCTGACCGATCTTGCCTGGCTGGAGGCAGGTGCGGACCAAAGTGGACGCCCGGCCGGAGCTCACGGACCCCCTTTTCCCCAATGCATCCATTCTGTCTGCCTCCCTCTGCCAGAGCCCGTCCATCATCCATGCTCTTTCTGCACTTGCGCTGCGCTCTGGTCTCGTCGCCCGCTTCCCTGGGTCCAAGTCGGCCTCTGTCTGGCAGCACACGCACGCCTTGATTCGTTCCTGCGTCTCTTCTAGCCTGTCTGTCTGATGTGCATTCGGCATTGCGACGCCCGTCCAGTTATGCAGCGGCGCCAGTGCCCAGCACAAGGGGTCGTTAATACACTCTGGAGCTAATAATACGGCGCGCCGCCTGACCGGCCAAAGAGAGAAAGTGAGAGATGAGAAGCAATCAATAATTGCCCATTTCCTCGCCGGCCTTTGCCCTCCCATCCCCGACTTGCGACGCCACGGGTTTAGACCGCCGTCAATGCGACCCTGACTTTTTTTTTTTTTCCTTTCCGTCCCTCTGCTGGTCACTCTCCTCGTCTTCCACGCCGTCTCTCTTTCCTGTCCGACCCTGGGGCTAATTCCTCCTCCTTCCCCGATCCAGCCAAAGCTGCCAGCCAACCTGCAGCCTGCAGTCACATCGCCATCACCCCGAGCGACCAACCAACTGGCGGGCTGATTGCGCCTATCACCCAAACCCACACCCACACACCCTTTCCTCCCACGCGCACACACCTTCTTGTCTGATCGAGCGCAAGGGACCTATCGCCTCTGCCAGGGGACTGCAGGAACAAGCAGAGAGGAAGGGAAACAAGGGGAAAAAAGAGGAAAACCCCCTCCCAGCGGGCAGAAAACGAAAGAAAACGGGCACGGCCCCCCTCTCCATCATCTCCCCTCTTGGTTGATCATCGCGAACAATCGAGACAAGACGAGACAATCCGCCGGGACAGAGACGCTTTCCGAACACGCTCCGCCTCAGCCTCCGTACCGTCCCGTACCTGAAAGCTGCAGCCACGGCATTCAGCACCTCGCCCTGTACGGATACTTTGGAGATACTTCACCAGCCTCGCTCTGCGCATACTGCATGCCCTTCAGCAGCGACCGAGACGCTGGCCTGTACGATACTCGCCGGACCACCTGGACGCGCCCTCTGCTGGCCCTCTCTCCACATCCGCATCGCTACGGCGCCCGCCTTTCCTCGTGCGTCTGCAAGTCCCGTACGACGTACCAGCCGGACCGCGTACCTGCGCCTGTTCCTGTTCCTGCTCCTGCTCCTGCGCCCAGCCCGCCGCCAACGCGACCCTTTCCTGGTTCCATCTCGCCTCGCCTGGGCTCGCCTCTCGCTCTATTGCGTGCCGGCCGACTCCATCGCCCTGCCCTTTACACCCAGCCGACGCTGGCGCTGTGGTGGCAGAAGCCCGCCCGGATCCCGACTGACGCACAGTAAGGGGGGCTGCTCTAGCGAGCTCTGGGTTGCTTCGCGTTCGCAGTGTTTCCTTGCTGGGTCCGTCACCCTGAACCAACCCCCCTCCCTCCGCTCCAAGGTTGTTTGTACGTACAGAGTACCTCGCCGTGTGCGGTACCTCGTTGCATCCTGCTGCCATTGTTGCACGGCAGCCGCACCACCAGCTGCTGCAGCCAGCAGTAGGTCCCGTACCTTCTCCTGAGCCCGGTCCCGTCCCGTCAGTCCTGCAGTCGCGTGGTCTGCCGATTCCCTCCTCCCTCCTCTTTGTCTGTCGCCATGGACACCTCCGACCCAAACTCAATCCCCCCTATCCCTCAACGCTATCGACATCTTCAAACCCCTGAGCCTCACCCGCGTCGCCGCTCCCTGCCACCTCCCTCCCGCCGCGGTGCCGATGCCGTCCCCAGCTCCCCCGAGGTCATATCTTCTCTGATCACCAGTCTCTCCGTCATCTCCAAACCCGCCGACCAGCACTTTGAGCGCAGTGCACCGAGCCTCTCAGTTCCCGTGTCTCCCCACCACGGCAGCTTCGGGGTCGACTACGGCGCCTTCTCGCAACCCTCTCTCGAAAAGCTTCGCGCCGAGAGCGTCGCCCTCGACGATCTTGCCGCCTCCGCCCCCGTCATCCGAACCGCCAAACCACCTTCCGGCTTCTCGTCTCTGACTGCGCCCAAGTCGCCAGCTCGCGACGGTTCCGGTGGTCTCAAGTCCATACTGCGAAGCTCCTCGCGGCCCTCCTCAAAGGGTTCCCTCGGATCACGGGACGATGCTCAGAGCATTGGCAACCTTTCAATAGAACGCGGCTCTGCACCAACCCCAGAGCTCAGAAGGCAGCGCTCGTACGACAGTTGGGGAAAGAAGCAGGGCAGGAGCCATAGGGGCTTGATGTACATGAGTTCCAAGGAGCGATTGCGAGAAAAGGAAGAAAAAAAACGCGCGAGCATCGGAGATAGGAGCTCCAGCAGCTTAGCTGGAACGTCGCTTCGACCCGACCCATTCCTAGCCGAGACACCCATCAGCGAAGAACCCGTCTTAAACATGGAGCCCCCCGCACGAGAGAGCTCCCACTACCGCGACGTGGCCAGCCCCAGCTTCGTGGAGGCCACTAGCCCGAGACCTATTCCCGCCCGAGACTCCTCCCTATTCAAGACCGGAACCAACGCAAAGCGGGCATCCACGAGATCCTCACGATCGAAGCGAGAAAGCGAAAACGGTACGGCTGATATTATTTACGAGGGACAGGAGCAGACACCAACAAGGGACGCCCCGCGGCGGAAACACTTGTCTCGCCATGCTTCCGAAAACGATCTGGCGAGGATATCGGCCGACGCATCCGGCAAGCTAGCGAGCTGCCCATTGTTCGAGACCAGACACACTGAAGACTTCCGGGTCTCGGGTCCGTTATTTGAGGAAGAAGATGTCGAGGACAGCGCACCCTTCCCTGCCGTGGCACAGGGTCGTCGTCGTGACGATCAGAGCGCCGACAAGAACGTTCGAAAATCAGTACGCGACAGCTCAGACCTCGGCGAGACCCTCAAGATGAAGCGCAGCAGCTCCCGACTCAAGCGGCTGTCTGGGCCTTTGAGCCCCAAAGGAGAGGAGTCGCAGACCAGCTCGCGCAACTCCGCAGCCTCACCAGACCCGAGGAATAGCATGCCTGCTGGCTACGAGCGTCCGCGCAGCGCTGACTCAATCGACGACGCTGTCGAGTCGTATTTGTGCTCTCCCCGACTATCCCAGAAAATCCGACACCCTCAGACCGGGCGAGTGATTTCGTTTTCCGAAGTCGGTGACGCCGACGGGTCTGCTGTTTTTTGCTGTGTGGGCATGGGCTTGACGAGATACATTACGGCCTTTTACGACGAACTAGCCTTGACGCTCAAACTGCGTCTTATTACCCCCGACAGACCTGGCGTTGGCGACAGCGAGTCGTACGCCGATGGAACGGCGACGCCGCTCAGCTGGCCAGACGATGTTTACGCCATCTGCCAGGCATTAAAAATTACCAAGTTTTCAATTCTAGCGCACTCTGCCGGCGCCATTTACGCGCTGGCGACTGCGCTTCGGATGCCCCAGCATATCCGGGGCAGGATACATCTGCTGGCCCCGTGGATCCCGCCCTCGCAAATGAACGTGTTCGGTACATCGCAAGCGCTGCCCCCGACAAACGCCATTCCGACTTCACAGCGAATTCTCAGGGCCCTCCCGACGCCGTTCTTGAAAGCCGCCAACAGTTCCTTCATGTCGGCGACGAGCAGCTCCATCACGAGTTCTCTGCCCAAGACGCCGAGGCGTAGCAAGCGCAAGTCCACCGCCACCACAGGTCGGGACACCCCGGCCATGTCGAACGGCAGCAAGCGGGACACCACCCCCCACCTCGACAAGGAAAATTTGGGTCTGGGGTTCAAGGACCGCAACAGCACCGGCGACGACTTGCTTTCGGCCGGACCCGCTCCGATTGCCACAGAGAACATGGACAGGATCAGGCCCACCGGCACGGCATCGGCACAGGGCCATCACGACCCTGAGACACAGATCCTGGCGGCCGCTGCGGATGCATTAATGGACAAGGAACGTCAAACCATTTACGACAACAGACTGACGCATGCCATTTGGGAGCTGGCGACGACGGGTGCCAACCCTGCCGTCGACCTGCTGGTCTGCTTGGAGCGGAGACACACGATCGGCTTCCGATACGTCGACATCACGCGCCCTGTCGTGATTCACCACGGCAGCCGCGACACCCGCGTGCCCGTCGAAAACGTCAAATGGTTGGGCAAGACGATGCGACGCTGCGAAGTGCGGGTTCTCGAGGGAGAAGGCCACGGCCTGATGGCGAGCGCCGGTGTCATGGGCTCCGTACTTATGGAGATCAGCAAGGAATGGGATGACTGGCTCCGCGCAACGCAGAGCAGCAAGAAGGACAACGACCGGGGTCGAAGGGGCACCAGCGCCCGATAAGAGGAGGCATGGTTTTGACGCTGGTAGTCTTCCCAGCCCACCCCCAAAAAGACTTGTTTTCGACGGACCAACACGCTTGTGTTTGGATTGATGGATCTTCGACCGTCTATGATTTGACTGATATCTTGATTCACACATCAGCCCGCAGTAGGGCATTTACATAATATTTGAGGAGATCATGTACGATTGCATGGAATATTCTGGTACAGCACCGGCGTCAAGCGCTTCTTGGAGGTTATCCGGCAGAGCGGTGTCCTGGGGGTGAGCTTCGGAGGGACGAAGCCATGACAGAACGGAATGGGGGCAACTGGGCCTCATGTTGGGACATGACTCTGATTCGCATGTAGTATATAGCAGTACAGCATCGGGCTCTTGGTGGCGTTGTGAGCTACAGATCCGACTAATGTGTTAATACGATCTCCTTTGTGGACTCGCCTTGTTTGTGCACATGCGTTATAGATGACGCGTTCTCGTGAGGATTGAGCATCAATTTCCAGGTAGATGGTCGCGGCGGCGTGTGTATTCCTCCCTCACAACATTCGGGGATGCCATACTCTTCTACTTATCTAGTTACCTTTCTCTACCACTTCTATTTCTAAACACACTAGTACCACGATCTAGACCTAAAAAGAAATGTAATAACAAAAACGGCAGAGACGGGAACGGCGACAGTATGGACGGGAAGAGGAAAAGAAACCAGAACGGGCACGAGGACGGCGTCGGAGCGGGGGCGGGGACATCGCCAGCACGTCTGCATAAAGGTACCTTAGGCGAACATCGGCAGGGTCGTCAATTTTGGCAATGGGAATGGTGTCACAGACGTCGATGGTAGCATCTGGCGTAGAGACCGTCTGAGCATAAAAATTACAGCAGAATAAGAAATGACTGCGTTAACGAATGAGGACGTGGCGATAGTGTGCTCCGTGCTAGGTGCTCCGTTCATTGGGCACCGCAAGTTGCGCGCTAAGATAGTTAGTCGCAAATTTTGGCAGTTGATTTTAACAATTCATCGGCGTGGTGGCAGAGTGGTCTAATGCGCTAGACTCGAAATCTAGTTCCTTCGGGAGCGCCTGTTCGAATCAGGCCCACGTCGAGATATCTTTTGTCTTTTGCACATCTGAGCGTCATAAAGTGGAATATGGTTGGATGGGTAGTTTTTTTCCCCCCGCTCATCTAAGTTCCTGGTTACGCGGGCCAGTGATCTGTGGCCGTAACCTTAAAATTTTTCCTTCCGTCTCGCGAGTCTGTGCCTCACCGAACTGACCGAACTTCAGCAAAGGGCGCTAAGCAAGCTGGTGTGGGGACGTCAACGGTAGCACCTACCTGGGTACCTACCTACACACCACCATGCCACCGTCCTACGTCATAGCTACCAACGTGCGCCTTGCGCTGCTTCATTACCTGTCGCCTCCCCAGCCTCCACCAACCCGGCCATGTCGCGATGTCCTCGAGTTCTTCATCTCTTTACGGAACCGTGGAACTGTTTCGCTTTGGGCAAGATCAACATCGCCGTCTCGCGCTCAAGTCATTCTGTCGCCCGGGAACTGACCCACTTACACCACCGATACACTAGACATCGCCCACTTACACAGATTCCATCGCCAGCCTCAACGAGAGACCGCCGAAATGGACATACTACTCTCACTCCCGATTGTCTCCTACTTCCTCGCGCCGGCCATGACATCCTGGACCACCTCTCTCAACCTGCTTTTCTTCTACATGACCTGGACCACACTCGTCCTCTCCCACGGGCCCCTCAAGATTGAGCTCCTCGGCACAATCGCACTGCGCGTCTTCCTCTGGCTCGTTCCTTCCCTCTTATTCCTCTTCTTCGACACTCTCCTCCCGTCTCTTGCGGAATCCATCAAAACAGCCGGCTCTGCAGCTCTCCCGCCAACCCACGGTCCAACGCTCCTCAAGACCCTGCTGTTGGCCCTCCTCAACCTGGCACTCGCGGCCGGTCTCGAAGGCGGCATCAGCTTCGCGTGGGCATCGTACTTCCGCGAACCGCTGTTCAAGGCTTCCACCGCTCTCCCTCTGCCCTTTCAGCTGGTCAAACACATCGCCGTCCTCATTGCCGCCCGGGAGGTCCTCACCTTCTACATCCACACGCGCGTCCTCCACAGCCGCGGCCATCGCTTCACGAGCACTCGAATCGGCAAACTCCACACTTCCTACGCCCACGCCCGCGCCGCGCCTCCATTCTCCCTCATGTTATTCGCGGACCATCCCGTTCCCTTTCTCCTCCATCGCATCGTCCCCATCCTCGTCCCGGCCCTGGTGCTCCGCCCCCACCTCCTCACTTATTTCCTCTTCGTCGGCTTCTGCACCGCGGAGGAGACGCTCGCCATGTCGGGTTACAGTATTGTTCCGGGTATCGTCATGGGCGGTATCACGCGCCGGACGGCCATCCACTACGCGGGCAAGGGGAATGGAAACTACGGCGCATGGGGCGTCATGGACTGGGCTCACGGCACAAGCTGTGGGCAGGATGTCATTGATGACATGCGTGCCGAGGCAGAGAAGCACCGCGTCAAGGAGCGCGGGGAGAGGGCGGCCAATGATGGTGTCAATTTTTTGCAAGACGGCATCCAGGAGTTGAAGAAGGGCCGGTCTGGGGGTCGCAAGGGCAAGAAGAAGAGCAGCGAGTGAGGCATCGCACGCAGTACATCTCAACACGGTGGCGTTTCGGAACGGATGATTCGGAATTATGACGATTTAACGTTGAAATGAGTTGCTTGTTGTATGTCCCCGGGATACCCAAAATAGCCAACGAGTCTAAGTATATACCTCAAAGAAAAAGTCCAAAAGTTTGCCGATCCATGTGTGTGTGACGCCCTGTACCAAGTGCGCCTAGAGTCGTTTGAACCCCGTCTGGAAAAAAAGTCAATGCTTCTATGCCCAGCTATTCTTCTTCTTGAACCACCGGAGCGTCTCTAGACCCGATTGCACACGCATTCCCAATCTCGCGTCAAAGACAAACGCCTCCCAAGCGACGACTTTGTCGAGCCACTCCTGGCACTCGTCCGTCTTCTTCTTGCGGTACTCCTTGACCAGCGCAGCCAGGGCCTCGGCATCCGTGGGTTCGTCTTCGGCCGCCTTGCGCAACTCGGGCTTGCAGGCCTCGAACCACGCGATGGCTCCCATCTCGTAGTGCGCCATGGGCATGGGATACTCATCCTTTGTAGGGCCCTTGAACGCCGCTCTGTGACTCTTTGTCAGCGTCGATTCGTGCGCAAAAGTCCGGGATCAACTCACCTATCCGCGCTCAGAACCTCATTCTGCAGGATTTCCCTGCCCTCCTCAAAACGGCCGAGTGTCCTGTAGATGGCCGCCAAGCACACGGAACGGATGGACGCCTCGTCCGGCGTCTTCTTGACCTTCTCCAGCGCCTCGGCCGGCGCCGTGCACCGCTCCCAGTCGAGACTCTTGATGGACTTGTGCAGCTCCTCGTCGTTCATCCTCTTCGTGCCGTTCCACAGGTTGACCATCTCCTGCGCGGGGCTGACGGCGATGGCGTCCGCCAGGTCAATCTTGAACTCCTTGGCGCGGTCCTCCCACTTCTGGACCTTGCGAGTGATGAAGACGTCGAACGGCAGCTGGCGCGCCATGAACTTCTTGCGCCCGGCGACCGTCGGCGCCTTGCGGAACAGCTCCTCGACCTTCTTCTTCCGCCTCCGCACCTCGTCTTCGTCCTGTTCCTCGGCGTGCACCGCGTCGCGGTACAGCTCCAGCTCCGCGCAGCCGGCCATGTAGTAGTACAGCGTGTGGCTCCAGTCGTTGAGCTCCAGGCACCGCAGGAACGTCTTCTGCATCAGCTCCCAGTCCTGGTGCGACATGGACGCCAGCGCCAGCTCGAAGCTGTTGAGCGCCGTCACCTGCCGCATCTTGGACTCCTGCCCCGTCGTGAGCAGCTGGATCGCGTCCGCCAGCCGCCGCTGCTGCGCCACGACCCTCGACTCCTCCACGCGCCAGAGGCGCGAGTCCGGGTACCGCGAGCGCATGGAGGCCAGCAGCGCCGCGCACTTCTTGGCCGGGTACCCGACGAGCTCGGCGTCGGCGTCGAAGTCCTGCTCCGCGGGGACGATGTCGGCCTGGCCCATGAGGCCGTTGTAGTATCCCAGGAGGATGAGGCCAGCCACCGCGCCGTTGAGGTTGTCGAACTGCGTGCTCTTCCACAGCATCCTCACGCCGCGCTCGCGGTCGCCCCTGAAACCGACGACGTACAGGAGACGGGAGAAGGCCGGGGGGACCATGCTGAGCATGAAGAGGAGCATGCCGAAGCACATGTTGGCGCCGCTGTGGATGAAGACGTCGACGGGGTTGGTGAAGACGCTCGAGTCAGAATCCGAGTCATCCGCCGCCATCTGCGATGAGACCTGAAGGGGCGCGAGCTTTGCGTCACCGCTCTCTGGCGTCGACGTTCCCGAGTCCAGACTGAGGGCAGCCATATCCTGAGTGGGAGCCTGAGTGGCCGATCCGTTCACCGTCTTCTCGGCGCCGGAGGTCTCCGCACCCGATTTGGGCACCTCCTTCGCATCCACAAAGTCGATGTCGCTGTCCTCATTGCGCTCCAGGTCGGCAAACTCATCGTCGTCGAAGCTGCCGGGCATCTTGTCGTCGCTCATCCGGGACCGCAGCGGCGGCGCATCGGCCTTGCCTCCCTTGTCCAGCGCCTTGGCCTCCTGCAGCATGATGCCGTCGAGGGTGACGAAGGCCTTGCGGAGCTTGTAGAAGCCCTTGATGGCCTCGGTCAAGCTCTCATGCAGAACGGCGACGACGGCCGCCATGAGCTGGGACTCGGCGTGGATGAGCAGAAACTCGGTCCCCGGCGGATAGATCCTGCTGCTATTCGAGTCGGACCCCTCGCGTTCGGCCTTCTTGTAGTCCGCCCAGGCCTTGGCCTCAGTCTCGGCCAGCCGTTTTGATGCCTCGTTCATGACGTCCTTTTCAAAGCCGAGAACGGAGCGCAGGAACGTCGTCATGGCCAGTCCCAGCTGATGAAAAGCCGAGTCGCCCTTCCGCAGGCGTTCCTCGGCGCCGTCAATGTCGTCGTTCATAATGAAGGCGGCGGCGACCATGGCCTCCTCGATATCGGCCATTTCCTTGGCGGACAGATTGACCGTGGAAGCCGCCGGGCTCGCATTGCTGCTCACCTTGCCCGCTGTGGAGCGGAACCACGACCCGAGTCTACTCATTGTGCCGTTGGTGGGGTTGAGAAGAATGAGTTGTCAATATGCGGTGAGTGTAAATCACAAGATGAGCGAGGAGAAAAAAAAAAAACCGCCCTCTTTTTTTCTCTCCTCTGTCGGGACCTCGGGAGTTGCGAGGCCTACTGGAAACCGGAAACGCTCCGGCGACGTCGCTGACAGACGAACACAAGGGCCGTGGATCCCCAGGCGACGGATTCTGGCGCTGAAACACGGGTCGAATGTCCGAATCTGAGCTGCTGATTGGGGAAAATGACGTCGGGTCTATCCCAAGGAGCTCGCTGATGGAGGAGGACCACACTCCGGACTTGTGGCGAACAGCGGGGTGGAATTAAATATGGGACAAGTTGCGAGAAATGGCTCTCGGGGGACGACGTGAGAGTGGACAAAGAGGCAGCACGGCAAAGGGTTGAAGAGTTGGGGAAGCCAAAGCCGAATGCGGCATCCGATGCAGTCTACGACGCACAAGAGCCTCGTGTCGTGGATGTGCTTACGGCGTGGCGATGCTCGAGTAATGTCTGGCAGTTGTCCCTCGGGATCATGAGCACGCAAAGCAAGGCTGAGTGAGATTTGCCGAGAGAAATGCGGCAGCTGTGAGTGGAAGAAGAGATCAGAAGTGAGCAATGACAAGGCGAGAAAAGAGCAAGATAAGAAAGAGGAAGAGTAAGACAAGGCCAGGAATGGCCGGGTAAGGTAAAGTAGTGTAGGCAAGGTAAGGCAGAGTAAGCCTCGACGAATGGGCATGAGTTGGACAAGTAAGGGGCGCACGTACTGTTCGAGTCAAAAAAAGAGGCGGCGCCAGTTCAGCCAGTCCTTTTTGCAACGGTCGGTCGTTGGTTCGTGGGTTGTATGTTTCGAGGCAAGGGACGGACAGGTAGAAATGGACGACGTAAGACGTGTACACCTCACCGCGCAGAAGCTTCGAAGCGAATACACGTATCCGGGGGCTTCAGGGCATGAAGTAGCAAAGTCAAGGAAGTCTAGTTGTGGCGCGGGGCACGAGGGAGGGAACTTCAGGCGGGGAAGACGAGTCGAGTGAATGAACGGGCTCGGATGGGTGGCCAAGAGCTGGAGCTAAGGGCTGCTCGTTCATGCGCCGGCGAGTCCACCAGGCGATGGATGGATGCGATGCGATGAGATGAGATGGGACTCTGCGAGTGAGAGGAATGGACGCCCCGGAGACGGATGCCCCGTTGCTGCGAGGCGCAGTTGTATATTTCGGGGACTGAGTTGTTGACGTCGTTACGCACAAGCGCAGGCATAGGCATGTACGGATGGACAGGATTGCAATAGGATTGCAATACTCGGAATCAAGGGTTGGGCAGAGGAGTTGAACAGAGCCGAGCAGCAGTTCAGCAGCAGCAGCCCGCACTAAGGTACCTACAGCATCCATAATACTCCATGACCCATCCATCCATTGAGAAAGAGTACGAAGACTGCAGCAGTAGCGTCGTATTCCGCGCTCCTGGCTTGTGGCTGAGGGTCCCGCTTCCGCTTCCGCACTCGCACTTCACTTGAGCCGTCATGGACCCTAGTGATGTGACGCAGTCAGTGATTCTCAGTGACCCAGCAAGCATTGCGGTCGGTGGGGGCTGGCCGGGTCTATCGGGTCTATCGGCTGCTGTCAATCACCGAGACGCACCGGGGAAAGGGGCACTCGCAGGACTCCGCTCCGTCAACCTTGTGAAGGGCTTGACCAAGAGATGCGGAGCTGGAGGACTCAGCACAGCCAAGAGACCATCCGCTACCTCGTAGTTGGTCTTCTGCCCATCCGTCCCAGGGCCAGCGGATGACTCAGGGTCGTCCAGGTCGGCGTTCTGGTTGATCCGCGTTGGTAAGCTGGTTCAACGTTGGAGTTGCTCTGCTCAAGGCGTCACGATAGTAGACACCTGCTATTCGCCCTACAATGGAGAAAGAGAGAGCATCTCTTGCGACTTGTCCTCAGAGTGAATAAACATGTTATAAAACCGGTTCGCTGCACCGATGAAGCTGCCATCCAGTTCTCCATTGCCAATAGCAACTCGATTCTAACGACACCATCATCCATTATGCAGTCGAATGCACGCAACCATGTTCTCTTGACTGGTGCGACCGGTTACATCGGAGGCTCCGTTTTGGACGCCCTAATCAAGAGCTCTGCGCCCAGTCTCCAGGCCGTGACCTTTGACGTGTTAGTCCGGCGCCAGGACCACGCGGAGAAACTACGCGATGCCTACGGCTCGCGCGTGCGTGCAATCCTCTGGAACGGCGTGAACGATCCGGCTTGGATGTCTGACACCGCAGCCAACTACGATCTCGTCGTCAACGCGGGCCTGGGGTTCCATCCCAATAGCGGGAGGCTGTTCGTGGAGGGGCTGGGGCGCCGGCTCAAGAGCAGGCCTAACGAGGCGCCGCCCTGGATCCTGCAGATTTCCGGCTGCTCGAACGTCGCCGACAGGCCAGTCACCCAAGAGGCCGCTCCGAACCGAGTTTGGGACGACGCCGACGCGGCAGCCGTGTATGATTTCATGAGGAGCGAGGAGGAGAGGGAGCGTTACAGCCAGCGCACCAACGAGGTGAACGTTTTGTCGACGGCCGCGGCGACGGGCGTGCAAGCCCTGAGTCTGAACGCTCCCCTCATTTTCGGCGAGGGTACTGGGCTGTTCACCAAGGTATGTATATATAGGATCACGATGTTCTCCCGGGCCATAAGAGCGGTTGTTCCAACACTTTGTGACAGAATAGCGGCATCGTGCCAATGACGATGAGTTACGTTATCAGGCACGGCCACGGCTTCAAGTTCAACGACACGGCCAACATCGACTGGGTACATGTTAAGGACCTGGCGGACTTGTGGGTTCTCGCCGTCCGGGCCATTCTCGAACGTCCCGACCGCGGCGTCGGTTACATCCCGTCAGGTACGAACGGCATCATCTTCACTTCGGTCGAGCGCGTTCTGGTCACGGAGCTCATGCAGCGCTGCCTGGATGCGGCTTTCGATGCCGGGGTGCTTCCTAGAGAGGACACACCGAAGGAAAAAGAGATTCGTCTCGTTACCCTGGAGGAAACAGCGCCGGATATGACTGCCGGGGCGATGGACGTACTGGAGAGGGGCTGGGCAGGACACAAGGGCATGACGGGCACCATGGCAAAGAAGCTCTTTGGCTGGAACCCCACACGGCTCCAGGACGCCTGGGTTCGGGAATTTGCCCACCAGCTCAAGGTGCTGCAGGAGAGCGGAGGGAGAAGACTGGATGCGGTCAATGGGTCCATCGGGCTGAACTAGGTAGATGGACAACCAAGTGTATTGCCGGGAGTTGTGGGAATGAATCAAGCCACCAGTGTCTCTCGATTTTGCTTGGCCTAGGGTTCAGTAGTCTGCACTGTCTCTTTCAACATTCCTCCATGCATGTCTGGCTGCCAGCCGACCGGGTAACACACGGCGAGAGTTCAGTGACGGAAGTTTCCTCGTCTCAACTACTTCTTCCAGGGCAGGCCGGAGCGCTTCCGATGGGCGATCTGAGGTAGCAACATTACCACATCTAGCCGTGCATGATGTGCTCGGCCGCGTAGGGTGCCTCGCCAGAAGCCGCGCAACCAATATGAGGCCAGCTCGTGTGCTCAGTCCCCCACGGATTGGGCGATGACAGCCACGGTTGGTTTCTTGCTAGCCGCTGCCGTCTGGGTAAGCTTTCAAGGGCTCAAGATGCCATTATGTGGACGAACAGCCTCACCCTGCTTGTTTGACGACGGGCAGCACTGACTGGCGCAAACCTAGAGCACAAACGACAAACGCCTTGCCCGTCCCAACTTTTGTGTTTTCGGCTCGCATGGCATACGATCAACGTGAGGCATCGAGAGGTCTTGGACGCTTGTCCGCCCCAGTGGTCGCCTTCATGCCGGCCGCCGTGCTATTGCCGAATGACCAACGCATAGCATCAGTGGCGGCTGTCTGGGGCTGAGAATGCAGTCGAGAAAGGAAGGGGCTTGGAGAGGTAAAAGAAGGCGTCTCCCCGGTTCTCGGTCTGACAACTGAAGGCATCTGCGGCCTGAATCTGCAGCCCTGATTGACAGACAGCTGTGGTCGACTGCGACAAGCCTCCGGGCAGAGCGTCGCCGTGATTGGGTGCAGCAAAGCAGCAACGGGAAGTGATTCAGGATCCGTGTTCCCAAACACGTCCTGGTTCTTTTCAAGTCGGTATCCTGTTTGATCCTGTTTGCATGAGATGGACGGCAGCGGTGTGTGTTGTCGTTTGAGAGTGTTGGTTCCTGATTAAGAGACCTAGTGTTGGTGTCAGTGGTGCTGTTCGCTGTGCCCCACCACATCACATCGCTGCAGATGCCTCCAGCTGGTGCTGTCTGCCTGCCTGCACCAATTCAGTGCCTCTGCCGGCTCCTGCCTCCTGCCTGGCCTCACCCCACCTCGCCTTAAAAGCAGCTACCCCGCCATTGTCACGACCGCAGCTTACCACTTTCCCTCTGACAAGACCCCCGATCCGGCCATACAACAGTCATCGCCAACCCGGCACCGCTGCTGTTTGCTTTTTCTGCTTTCCTTTTTTTCTTGCCTGCCCACCCGTTCTGCGAGCCAGATTGAGCGTCTTCTTGCCATTCCAGCACCAACTGAACCAACTGAGCCCCGCACCCTGAGATCCACCCTCCCTCGCTTGTCCAAGAGCTTCCAACCTTGACGGTTACAGCTCCAACTCCAACCAAGCACCACCACTGGCACTTTGTTTCTACACATCAACAAGACCAATCTTACAGCTACCAAAATGTCCAGCAAGAGAATCGCCAAGGTACTTCTTCCCCTGTTCCGTTCCCCCCTCGGTTCGTCCGGCCGACTCAGTCGCTAACCACCCCTCCCCTCTAGGAGCTCACTGAGGTCACCACCTCCCCGCCGACGGGCATGACCATTGCCCTCGCCCGCGACGACAACCTGCACACCTGGCACGTCACCCTCCAGGGCCCCGAAAACACCCCTTATGCCGGCGGCGTCTTCGCCGTCATCGTCGACCTGCCCAAGGACTACCCCTTCAAGGCCCCCGTCGTCAAGTTCGCCACCCGCATCTACCACCCCAACATCACCAACGACTCCCTCGGCAACATCTGCATGGGCATGCTCAAGTCCGAGAACTGGAAGCCTGCCACCAAGCTCGCCGCCGTCCTCGAGGCCGTCCGCTCCCTCCTCGTCGAGCCCCAGCCCGACGACCCCCTCGAGGCCCGCATCGCCGACGAGTACAAGAACAACCGCCCCGAGTTCGAGAAGCAGGCCAAGATGTACGTCACCCGCTACGCCAAGGGTCCCGCCACCTTCTCCAGCAACCCCGAGGCCAAGTGAGCCCGTCATCTGCGTCGGAGAACTCGCACATACAAAACACTGTTGGGGCTTCGCGGTCGCGGTCCCAAGGGATTGGAAAAGACAATCTTCATGAACACACACACACACACACACACACTCGCACACACATACACGCAAACCAGGGACCAAGTGAGTAGCTGGCTGACATGAGGCACAAAATCACGGCGTTGTGAAAATGGCGGGCATGGACGGCGTTGGGGAGACGGGATTTGGCTTTGCGCGCTCGACACTCCCAGGAATCTTCCCAGAGTGAACAAGGCTGGCAGGCAGGCAGGCATATGGGCTAGATATTTTGAAAATTTGGCATGCCCGGCCTCGGAGCATCGGGCAAGCGGCTACAGTTTTTGGTCATGGTCAAAAATCTCAGATTGTCACCACAGTCAAACAGTCCACAACACTAGAGACTTCCTTGCTTCTTCACCCTCGCACCCGGCATTTCACCACTTGTGTCTTGTGTCATGATTTTTCATGTATTCTGCTTTACACAAAGAAAACTAGAGTCTTTGCAGGCGCCTCGGCACCATGTGATGGGTAGAGCTCGGTACGACAGTGTTGCTTGTCCCAGTCAGGCAATCTTGCATACATCTGCTCTATGCTGACCAAAAGTCCAATATGCTAGGGGCTGATTTGCACCCTCGTCTAAGATGATATCCTTTTTTCGCTTGCCAATTGTGCCGCATGCCATGTAGTCATTACCATTAAATGCAGTATTCCCCAAAACGCCGTTGCTCAATGATGTGCGTGCAACTTCTGCCTCCTCTTCTGCCGATGAATCACATCACCTCGGCCGATCGCCCCAGCTTCCTCCGTCCGAAGAGCGTGCCTTTCCTGCGGACCTCGCTTTCGGCTTCGGTGGCGTTTCCGCTGTCCACTGCGCCGGCATACGTGACTGCCCTTTTTTGCTCCGACTGGACCTTGTCACGCCTCTCCTGCCGCTGGGCATCAATTGTGTCCTGGCTGATGTGGCCGAATCCGTTGCGGCGCTTGAAGCACGCCTCCATTAGGGCATTTGCATCCAGCAGCCGCCGAGGCATGGCTTGGACGACAGAAAACATTTCCATCGGGTCTGCCACGGCCCGAACCTCGCCTTCTCCCAGCTTGAAGATGGCCAGGGCGATCCGGAAGAGCGTCTTGGATCCTTCGTAAAAGAAGACGTCCCATACACGTAGTGTGCTCTCGATGGGTAACGTCCCGATAAAGCAGCTCATGAACCAGGCGGTCATGCAAAGAGTGATGGGCGGAAGACGGTTGGAAGAGATGCTGGGCTGGTTCTTCCTCCTTGACCTGGGCTTCTTCACTGGCTTGACCGGAGGTCGCGCTGCGTTGGGGTCCCCTTCAAAGTCGTCGCCGATCTTTGCCCAAACAGCAGGCATAGACTCCCGTATGGCATTCATGAGGACGCCCAGATCCACCTTGGACCCTTCAAGACTCATTTCGTGGGTGCCGGGCAGGTAAAGTCGGGTGATGACATTGAGCAACCAGAAACATTGTTCCTCAGAGTCCATAAACAGGAGAAGAAGACCAGCAAGGAAGTTGAGACTTTGACAATACCCAATCCGAGGGTTGTAAATCGCAAACGCACGCAGGACTCGCCGGAGAGACGATATGATTTTAGGCTCGTTGTTGACCCCGCTCTCCTTCTCGTCGGCGTCCGAGTCCTCGCTTTTCCGCTCAGGCTCCGTGTTCGGCTTCGATGCCATGCTTGCTGGTTTGAACCTGATGTTGTCCGGGAACGTCCGGTGCAAATCTCGCTCGATGGCCTCCACATCCACGTCCTTGGCCTTCTTCTTTAGCAGTTGATCGTACAAACCTGAGTGCTTAGCCAAGATAGCAGGACCTCCGGCGTAGTAAAACCAAGCCGCCCCTCTCCACTCGGGGGGGATGCCCTTACGGACGAACCGCTTCGCTTTTGCGCTGTGGGGAGGGAATCGTTGGGGGCGATCTGTCATGAGTCCGTTCTCTTTCAAGAACGCAGTCCACTTCTTCCGTCTTCTGTCCAAGTACTGAGAGTACCCCCTATCCCAGGCATCGTACTGAGTCCTCGAGACGTACTGATTGGCCTTTTTGAATCCATACCGGTCTCGGGCGCCGGGCTCCTCAATTTCCTCGGGCTCCACGGCGGTCTGTGCGGAAGATGTTGTCGGACTGCTCAGTTGCGGAGACGCAGATGGAGAGTTGTTCTGAAGAGACTTTGCCGAGTCTCTTTTCTCATCGTCTTTCTCGTCCTTCTCATCCTCTTCCCCATCATCGTCGAGCAGACCGACCTCCTTAGGCAACGACGAAGGGTATCCGGATACTCTGAACATCGCTGCGGAATCGCGTACGACCGTGTCTGAAACGGGGACAGCCAAGGAATTCGCAGGCATCGTCAACGGTTCGCTGAGAACCTCCAGCATTCTTGTGTTTCGCTTGTTAATTTCGGACGCCGGGACGGGTCGCACATCATCGTTGTCTTCGGGGCTCGAGTCTTGAAAACCCTTCTCGTACATGCCCATGACATCCTCGACACTAAGTTCCTCGCCGTTAGCGTACAGAGATGGGATTGAGCTGTTCTTGGTGAGAACGCTGCTTCTTTCCGTCACGTACGTGCCCTGCGCGCTCGACGAAGTCATCTGAGACCGGTAACTAGACCTCATCTCGTCTCCACTCATCCACGGCGCCTCGCGGGCGTAGCTAGACAAGCCTGAGCTTGAGCTATCGACTCGGCCGTACGCCATTGGGGGACGGGCAAGACTCGAGGGAGGCGGGGCACTCCGAAGCCGGGACGGGGCGCGAGGCTCGTAGTTCTCGTTGCCGGCAGGCATCGAGGCAAAGGTCGAGGCAGACCTGGCGGAAGAGCCCGACTGACCCCGCGGCCGCGGCCAGGCATGGTGATGCGAATTGGGGTCAGAGCGCGGGTCGGAGGGCGAATGGTTGGCCGGCCGAGGATGGTAGGAATCCTGTACCGGCTGCTTGATGCTAGGTCTTCTCGGCCGGGAGAAGTTGTCGACCTGCATGGTATCTATCGAGGAACGGTCGTCGTCGTCGTAGGGAACGGGAGATCTTATCGACCGGGCGAGGGATCTGCTAGTCCATTCGTCTGCGCTCAAGTCGTCGTCTTCTTCGTAACCATGGCTAGGGCTGGGAGACGGCGAGGCGAATGGACGGTCTGAGGAGGGGTAGGGGCGGGGTGAATGATAGCCAGGACGTCGAGGCGACTGCGGCTGTACCCGGGAGTCGATGGAGTTTTGTTGTCTGTAAAAGTTGCCGGAGCTGTTTGCGAGCGAGTCCCAGCGCGGAGGGGAGGTGGGCAAGGGATGTGCATGTGGTGGTGGAGTGTTGGCGGCTGGGTAGTCGGCCTCGGGACGCTCTGGAACGTCAGAAGCTGGGACGGGTTTCGGATTGGTCCGCCTCGAAGCATAAATACCGAACTGGCGATGCTGCTTTATGCTCGTCTGACGGTGGAGGGTAGGGTCCTGGTCCGCCATGGCTCCCGAGGTGATCTGGGCGTCGGGTTGGCCAGAGTCCGCTGCCACGGCCATGAGGGTCATATTGGCTGAATCCCCCCGGCCGTTAATTGGCAGCGGCGGCAGGAACTAATGAGATATTGGCCAGGCGCAGAACGCGTCAAGCTCGCGATTCGCTGTTTTCTTGTCCCTTGTTCCCTCTATTCGAGCATGCAGGCGTTTTTGTTTGGGTGGTGAAGAGTGTTGCAGTAGTGTGGTCAAGTACTGGTGGTGGTGCACGTTGGTTGTGGTAGGGCAGTCAAAGTCGTCAGGAACAGTGGCATTGCGGCACATGCATTAACCTTGCGTCTGGCAGCAACCCTCTCGAATAGTCTCAACAACGAGCAGTCGGTATTGGTCAGGCGGGGCGGGTTCAATGGCTGATCGCTGCTGTAAGCCGGGATACGACGGGCTGAAGAACGGTCGGTGCGAAGGTGGTGCAGAGAAAGAGACGGTGACAATCAAGTCGAGTTGAGCAAGTTGCGGCGTCGGCGGCAGGCTTCCATAGAGACACAGGGCGTGCGGCGAGACGAGGTTCATGCGCATGCATCCAAGGTAAGGGGGGGAAACTGGGAAGTGGAGGATCGACGAGCAGCTGTGTCAATGAGCGACGTCCGAGTCGAATGGCAGGCCGGGAGTTGCGAAACAATGGACGCAGAAGGTCGAGGTCGGGGACCGGCTCAGACGGGGGTACCAGACGCAGGAGAGCCGTTGCGGTCGGCAAAATGAGGAGAAGAAGGGAGCGGTATCTGACTGGTGTGTGCGTGCGTGCGTGTGGTGGTAGTGGTACCTTATCGTCGCGCGAGTGGCACCTTGGCTTGCGGAGAGGCAAAGGCACCGCAAGGCATGTGGATGTCGAAGGTGGTGGTGGTGGTGGCCGTCTCGTCTCTATCCGAGTGGTGGTTGGTGGTTGGAGGGTCCTGATTTTTTGGGGGGCGGATGCCTGCTGTCGCAGATGAAGATGCTAAAACTGAAGCGAGCGTTTGGACCCGGTCCAGGAGGGCGTCGTCATTGGCCCAAGCCAAGAAAGAGCGGGAAAACAAGTGACGAGAGGAGGAAGAGGAAAAAACAAGTGCCAAAGACACTGGCGGGAAGATGGACAGATGAAGGTGGAATTCTTCGAGGGTTCCAAAGCGTCTTCTCTGTTGTTTTTTGGCTGCTTTGATGTTCGTTCAGGGCAGTTCGGGCACCTGTGGCGTCGCCAAGGTCGAGGTGTCTCGGAGACGCTGAGAGTGATTGACTCGTGCGTCAGATTCTGGGCGGCGCTGCCACGAGGCAAAAGGAACGACGGACGCGGTCGGATGACTGGGCTGGCTGACTGTCGGTTTCGCCCTGGGGCGTGGTATGGTGCGGGACGGAGACGGAGACGGTCAGCGACAGACAGTGCCAAAGGGTCAAGCCGGGTCTGGTCGAGTCCAATCGATTGGTGTTGATTCAGCAACGGGAGGGTGCCGGTGGTTGGTTTGGTGGGCGAGTGTCTCGCAGACTGTCGAAACAGGTGAAAGGAAAGAAAATTAGGCGGATGTTGTAAAGGAGGCGGCAAAGACAGGAGAGGAAGAATAAAAAAAGATTATTTCTCGGGCGAATTACCGACGAGAAGCCTTGTCCGGCAGGTACGGGGCAGGAGCAGCAAGAGAAAAGGGAAGGAAGGACTGGATGGAAGGAGCTTCCGAGAAAGACGACGGGAGGGAAGGAAGGAAGGAAGGAAGCGGCGTCCAACGACGACGGTGCAAATTGCAGGTGCAGCTGCCGGCGCGAGTGCAAGTGAGTGCAAGTGCAGGTGCAAGTGCGAGTGCGAGTGCAGATGCAGATGCAGGCAGCAGGAGCAGGTACAGGTGCAGGAGCAGGAGCAGCCCAGAGAGATTGGCGGGATGGATTCAGATTATTGATGAGCTGGATGATCCTCTTCTCCCTTTCGCCTAGCCTTGTCCCCTGGTCTGCAGTCTTCGCTTCGAGCGCAGTCCTGTCGTCGTATGGATCAATGGGATATTGGGAAGGAAATTCGCCCAAGAGGACGCACGAACGGACCAGCTGATGGCTGACACCAATGGAGCCCTTTCCAATTCCAAAGCACGCGGCTAGATTTAGATTTATGAAGGTCGAGCAAGACAGGAGGTGCCTCCGCTGGCTCCGAGCAAAAGCCAATTCCGCATCCCAACAGCCAGGACCACGACCAAGAACAAGACCAAGACCTCGGAGGCAGCAATAGATTGATTAAAACGGTGAGAGTCAAGAGTCAGACACCTGCGGCCTTTGGGTCCTTTGCCGCCGCCTTGGCCCAGTGGAGGGCTTCCAAGTCCTCCCCAAGTTACCGAGTCCCGGGTCTGCCTCGCCGGGCCGTTGTCCGTCCACCGGCGGAGAGGAGACAACAGGTGGGAAGAAAAATCAGACACGACAATTAATTCGTTTCAGCGCTCCATCCTCATCGTCACCAAATTTCATTCCACGGCGCCCTCCTTCCCCGCACTCGCTCATCAATCACCTCTCACATGCGGTCCATGCCCTGCCCGGTCACGTCGGCCAGCTCTCACGTAGTGTAGCAGTCGAGCGCATGCGTCGTGGTGGTGCGCCATGCCTGTTCCTGTGCTCCCTCCCGATCGGGGCCCCGTTTCTTCCTTCTCGAAGCCAATTCCATCGACTCGGGATGCGGTAGACGCATTCGGGGGTACCTGCTCTGGTAGCGAGGATTGCACCGGGGCCAATGTACCGTCCGATGTTTCCTGGTTGCGGCTGTCCACTCTCCGCCGCCTTCCCGCCTCCCTTGCACCCAAGGCCAATAATACGCGGCGCATTATTGCTGCCAAACGCATTGACTTCGGGCCCCCCTGCTGTGCTGGCGTTTGCGTGCATGTGCCGCCCCAGGTCACAGCGCAAGGCAAGACACACGACGCGCACCGCAGAATGACATGCCAACACGGCGCCCACTTCTCGGCCTCTGAAGACGGCAGCATCGGCGCAAAGTCTGCAGGTGCCAGGTGCGGCAGGGAGCACAAGTGCAGTCAGGCCCAGGGACGTGGCCGGCCAGGAGTCTGACGCACGGGCCCCTGCATCAAGGAGGTAAGGTACTGACCTGTACTGAACACCTCCACCATGCTTACATAACGCAAGTATGTACACAGGTATGTTGCCCGGATGTCCACCCGCGACGGCGACCACCGCGCAA
This sequence comes from Colletotrichum tropicicola, assembly GCA_025962755.1. NCBI lineage: Eukaryota > Fungi > Ascomycota > Sordariomycetes > Glomerellales > Glomerellaceae > Colletotrichum > Colletotrichum tropicicola. Next base: position 78,588 of record JAOWMA010000042.1, read on the forward strand.
CGTTCCGGTGAGGTGCCTCAGCAAACGCAGATGCAAGTTGCACCTGCAGGGGTACAGGGGCCCAAGGGCGCTCGAAGCGTGGACAACAACGGCGGCCAACACCTAGTAGGCACTGGACGCCAGGCCGTTGCAGGGGCTGCCAGCTGCACCAGCAGTACACTAACTAGGTACCTGAGCAGCAAGGTGAGGTACCTTGCACCTCGCCGGCCAAGGCACACCACCTACCTACCCAGGTACCTAAGGTAGGTAGGTACCTGCGGTGCCTTACCTAAAGGTCGGACCCGGGGACATTGCCAGGCACACGCTCCACTGGGTCCCGACGGCGACGCAAACAGGGGCCCTGCCAAAGAGGGTTTGCTAGCGTCCCCGGTGCCTGAAGCTATTCCCAAACGAGCAGTCATCACCCTCTGCCCAATCACCTTCCAATTTCCCGGCCCAGGGCCCGATTCCGATCCTGACTGGCCGAGCCTTCCCTTTCGGGAAGAGCCAGAGAAAATCTGCTCGTCCTCCGTCATTTTCTACTGTTCTCTGATCCATGTGGTGCTGCTCGATATTTGCCTCTTCTCGGTTCCTGCCCACGACTGGGGCGCGTCGTTTCTTTTTCTTCTGATGACACGACCTTATTCTGATCGTTTCCTCCGTCGGGTCTGTCTTGGACCGGCCCCTATCCAGCTGAAGGCTTGCGCCTCACACAACATGACGTTCCCCTCTGACATGGGGAGTTGTGACTCTCTCCCAGCCCGCCTATCGCTCTTGCCTGCCGCCCGTCAGCCCTCCTGCTGGACTGGCTTTTGCCGTCATCCTGAAGATCCCAAGCACGAGACATCAAGACCTCAAAGGCGTGGAGCCTCAGCCACTCGCATAGGGCCGCCGACGGATACCATTCTCACGGCTCTCATGCATCCCGTCGCCCTCGGCCATGCATCATCCCGTCTGCGATGCCGCCCGCCATGAATGCATCTTGATGGCATCTTGATGGCATCTTGATGGCCGAGTGCGTTGCCGACACTGCGTGTATTTGGCCTGGGGCTCCTCATTGAAAAGACTTCTCTCTTCTTATTTCTCGCAACACGCCGCCGGCAAAATGCACCTCTGGCCTCCACGCCTGAGCGTCTGGTCTCTGAAGTCAGTCTTCTCCGGTCTTCCTGGCGAGTCTTTTTGTCTTTTTGTTCTTTTTTTTCTGTTCCCAATTTACTGTGTTGCCGGGCCAGGCTGTCCCCATACCAGCGTCATTGTGTCTCCCCCAATGACGATAACGTGACGAGGGATCGTGATCCCCCGCTTCAGAACCACGGCCATCCCAGCATCGCCGACGTTCCATCGAAGTGTTCTTTCGGCGAATCCCCCGATGGGCCAGCCCAGCCCAGCCCGATCTCTCTTTTCATCTCTCTCCCTTGGCTGCGTCTATGGCAACCTCGGAGCAGAATACCACTCTCTCAGCTACCCTGCTTGTCTGCGAAGCCGTATCCGTACACGCTGGCAAACACACACAGGAACGAGCCCAGCCGGCCGAGAAGAGGAAGCAACTTATTACTCGGTCTGCCCCGGTTCTCAGCCACCGTCTCTCTTTTCAGTGTCTGTCCCTTGCTTCTTACCATCGACATGTCAGCCATCTCTAGCTCCTGGATCGGCAATGTCTCAGTCTCCCTCAAACCCGACGGATAGGGACCTCGGGCGAGTTAGAGTGGCAGCTCCAAGACTGAAAAGGAGGATAACTTTTCTTTTCTCTTCTTTTTCAATTTTCCGGCCTTCGGCTACCCAAGCCGAGTGGCTGGAATATCACCAGGGTATTCCGATTAAAGACGGCCAACGTGCACTCCGCCGCTGCCGCTGCCGCTGCCGCTGCTTTCACTTTCGCCTCTGCCAGCTCGCGAGGCATTGGGGTCGGCCCAGCACCATTCCAAAGTTCCGCGTTGCTCTTGCAGCCTGACGTGGGCGCTGATGGTACCAAGCTGGTTCCTGCCTAAGCACACCACAGTCCCAACGCAAGGCCGTTTGCACGACGATGTTGGCAACTTCTCGGGATGTGCCGCCCGGGCCGAAACAGCCTTTATGGTTCAGATCAGGCCAAGCAAAGCCTCGTCCTGCGTCTGTTGTGTCTCCCCTGGCCTACACTTCGCAAGTCCAACCAGGCGCCGAAGTCGTCAAACCAGCCCGTCCCATTCGGGCTTCCACCAGGGTCTGGGGCCAGATGATCGTCTTCGGATGAACCGGTATGGTCGGCGCAGCTCCGCGTTTACTTCGACCAGTCAACGCTTCTCCCAGCGGTGCGTGTCGGATTACCATCATGTAATCATACCCAACTCCTTCAGCCATCTCTGGTCCCTGGCGCAACGAAGGACAAACGTCCAACTGGTTGAGAGCAATGATGGGGAAGTCCTCATTAGCGCAGCTGTGCGAGGCTGCAAGTACAGCAAGGCGCGCGCGCACACGCCAAGGCGCGGAGCAGAAACGACTCAACGGCAGCGCGACTCGTGGAAGGACGGAAGAGCTTAGCGCACGTGATGACGCTATCCATGACGTCCCGTTCCGGTTAGAATCACGTCAGCAAGCAGGCGGTTGGTCCTGTTTTCCTACTGTCACCCTCTCGGTGTGATTGAAGAAGCCAAGTGATAGTCAGGCTGCATGGCCATTGGCCCATACACAGAGCTCTGCTGAGAGCTCCCGATTCACACAGGGGTATCACTGTCAGCAGCCCTCCCACAGGGAGAGCAACAACCTAGGAGACAGGAGTTGGGGGAGAAGCTGGTGGCGGCGGCCCAGCACGGCCAAAAGGCAGAGAGACACACGCCACACACTACCACACACACAAGCCGGGAAAGCATCGGGGCTTCGTCTTCTCCCACCTCCGTGCAGCTGCACGCAAGGTCCGGACAGGGATGGTGATGCTGCTGCTCTCCCCCCCCCAAAGAGGTCCGAGCTCTCTCGCTTGGTGACCAACCAGACAAGCTGCGCAAGCCAGTCCGATTCCCTGTTTAGATCTGCCAGCCAAATCGACTCCTGCGCCCACGCCCTCGCGCCCTCGCGCTCACTCAACTCAGTCGCTCACTCACCCGTCTCCTCCAGTCTCCTCACTCGCCCGCCCAGTCCACTCCGGTCCAAGTTCGAAAGCTCCCCAGCCACCCTCCTCCTCCACCTTACCTTGGTGCTCCCTCGTCCAGTCCCGTCCCGTCTCTGGGGTGGCCGCTCCAGCTCCAGCTCCCGACGCTGGCTGTACCTTTGCCTCTGCCTCTGTCTCTGCCTTGCACACGTTCCCTCACAAACAGTATGGCAGGGCGCGCACCACGCAGCTGAGAGAGGAGGACGGAAGAGAGGAGGGAGCTCCCTCCCCCCTCCTGCAACCGCGCGCCGCACCACCGCTACGCACTCCCTCCTCTCTCCTCTTCTCCCCTTCACGCCCGCACCGCACCGCACCGCACCGCACACTGGGCTCCCGTCCCAGAGGTAGAGAGGTACCGCACCGGTCGACTTGCACCCACCCACCTTGGGTTGGCCCCGTCTCCCTCCCCCAGAGCTTTCCATGCGCCGGCCTACCTACCCTACCTGCCTTTCGTCCTTGCCGCCCCCCAACTCTTTCCTTTTCTCCTTGCTTCTCCTACATCTCTCTCCCCTTCTCCCATCCATCTCCCTTCAGTTTCCCACAGACAACACGCCCCAAGACGCCTGAATACATCCAATTGAATCCTCCGGAGCCACACAAGCACCATGTCCACCCGCAAGAGGAAGCAAGACGAGGAGGAGGAGCTCGTGTCTCTTCCCGACGACGACGGTGAAGAGGAAGAGGAGTAAGCTTTACCTGTGTTCCTACTTGCGCCTACTTCTTTCCATGACTTGTGGGCGTCGAGAGACGTTCTATTTGATGTTTCGAGCTTGGCTGCACCATTCCAAGCCAGCTCTCCATCTCCCGTGGACTGGCGTCGTCGCAACTATGCGCCTGACGCACAGTTGGACACAAGTCGTTTGCGCCCAACGAGGCCTAGCCCAGGGTATGTGCAAGTGACGTTGCTAACATGGCTGCCGTACTAGGTACCAGAGCGACGAGGATGAAGAGGAAGTTGACGACGATGAGGAGGAGGAGGAGGAGGAGTACGAGGAAGAGGGCGATGCCGAAGACGACGCGGACGCCAACGGTGTAGAAGGTGAGTTCCCTCCAAGACATCGTCGCTACTAAACGGCACCGTGCTCGACAGCACCGCTGACAATAAGCTCCGTACAGACAAAGCTCCCCCCTCAAAGAAGCGGAAGACCGAGACCGCCGAGGCGGATGATGCGGCCCCCGCCGAGGAGGAAGAGGAGGCCGAGGATGAGCCTGAAGAGGGGGACGAGGACGCCGAGGAGGAAAAGGAGGAGGCCGAGGGCGAGGGTGACGCCGAGGAGGAGGCTGCCAACGGCGTCGAGGATGCTCCCGCCAAAGGCGAGGTCAAGGCCGCCGAGGCACCCGCCGCTACCAACGGTGCTGCTGCTGCCCCGGCCGTCGCTGCAGGCGGTGACACCGAGGACTAAAACGCGATCTGTTCTCGTCATCTACCTACCTGTCATGTCAACTATCCGTTCCTTCTACCGTGTCTGCCTCAATCAGTGTTATCCTATTCCACCGTCAGCTTCTAGAAAATAAATGACGAGGTGAGCATATGAAATGAGACCGAGTGTCGACCTATTGATGTGACGATGGGGAAGACGTTGGTAGATTGTATTGTCCTTTGGCGTACCCACCAACTGCCTCTGCCCATCACCCGCCGGCGGAAGCCAACGATGATGATGCAGGCCGGTCTTGCAGTGCACGGATGTGGTTCGTTTCGTCTGCTTTTTCCGGACCGAGAACAATCAGGAAACGTGTGAGATGAAATAGCAACCCTCATCGGGCGTCAACTACACGCACGCGTGCCCAACTCGGACAACACGTCGTCGCCGTCCCGCCCTCTCCGCTGCCGTGGCCGTCGCCGCCCCCAATCACGCATGCGGGCATGTTCCCGTGCGATAGATGGGGAGGAAGCCGGCTCCTGACGACCCAATAACGTCGCAGTCTCGAATCCGAAGGTGTCTGGTTGGTCGATTGCCGAAGGGGAAAGAGATGGGCGCGATGCGGATGCGGCCTCGCTGCAGCGGCCGCTGTGGTCGAGGCCCATGGTTCGCGAAGGGGCCGCGGCGGGGGTCCGGCGGGCGGCGGGCGGGGGATTTTAGGGCAGGCATTCTGGTCCGGCCGGCGGTGAGGCTGTTTCCCTTTTTTTTTTTGTGTCCCTACCCTGGCGGACCCGGCCACGATGGACGGAGATCGGGGGCCCCGCGCCGGCCCGGTGCTTTGGCGCCGTGGTCGGCTCCGGTGGGAAAGGCACAGCTTGTCGCCGCTGGGAATAGGTCATCAGCGTAGCCGGTTGCGCTGTTTTGTTTGCCTCGAAGGTCCGGCAAGTGCCGCCCCGCAGCTTCAGTCGCGCATGGCAAAGAATCCAGGAGCACCGGAACCAGACGCCGGGTTAGACCGTCAACCAGCAGCTACCGGCTGTCTGCCCTACACTGAGGTAAGGTAATCAGACGACTGGCTACTCCAAGAATTCCTGCCCGTGCGAAGAGCTCATTGTGTGTATGGAGAGTGGATGACACCTGAAATGATCTTTGCTGACTGGGGAGTAAAGGTGAAGGTGTTCATCAGCATGTAGCTGCGTCGAAATCAACGCTGCAGGCGATGAGTTGGCGAAAATCAGTGTCTTTCCGTATTCATATAAAAGGAATTCGTCGAAACTGCTTTCTATCTCAATTAGAGCTGAGAATTTGACGCATATTCCTCTGCGGTTCAGTTGCTGCCTGTCAAATTGATGTTCCTGGTCCCCGGACCGTGGCCGAGGTTGATTTGACTTTGACTGAGGCGCCTTGTCCATCTTCGTCCCTCATTCATGGCGTTAGGTAGTTTATGTATCTCTAGTCAATCTAGACATTCTCTGCAAGCTCTTGGCGAGTTATGTTAGAATTGGCGAAAAGGATATTGTCGGCCTCCGAGCAGTTGATCGTTAGGGTTTTTTTTCTATTTTAGGTCAACGTCCTCGCCCGTATTACGATGAAATAGTACAGAAAGACAGTCAGAAGTCATCTGAGAATGGTATGGTTTCTAGCTAGGAAAGTGACCAAGTAGCAGATTGCAGTGAGTTCTCGGTCATGTTTGTAGCCAGCACCAACTAACTCATCCTTACATCTGTAAGTCAAACTTCCCTTACGGCACTCGGCCGGACCTGGTATCCCAACAGCCGGATTACGTCCCCCCACAAACCTAAATGCCTTCCAAGTGCCCTGGGCTGAGACAAGCATAGCTGTTAGACTCTGCACAGCGGGAGTCTAATGTGACAGTGGCTGGGGAGACTCGGACTTTGTGGCTGCAACTCGTGTAAGATTCTCGGACACCGAGGATGCTCGCGACGAAGCTTGCAAGTGGTTGTCTGGAGACTTCGACCCCCAAACTCAAAGTTGCTGTTGCCGCTGGAGTCTCTGTGGAGTTGGCGTGTGGCCATTGTTTGCCCATCCAATGTGTTATATGACGACATCTCGCCGTCTGTGAGTTGTTCATTGTTAATGATGTTTACTCGATGGGAGGGCGGAGGAAACATGGCAAAGAAACCGTCTGGTATGGCTCTGAAGAGTACAGGCGTGTTCAAGTCTTCTGATGCCTGAAAACAGGAAGCATACTTACTCGGGGTACTCGCCGGGACTGCACCTGCAAGGACGTGGAGGGGAAGACCAAGTGTTGGCAAGCTGGAATGACTTGCCGCTTGTCGTGGCGCTGCGGGCTGCGGCAACATGGGACGGCTCACGCCGGCAAAGACCATTGGCGATCGTCACACCTGATGGCAGGCGATAGCCTGCTTGCCGTATGGTCGACCCAGCGGCTTGGATGTCTAGCCCATTTGGGAGGGATGTTCTGTCGGGGGACTCTCCAGCTCGAAGGGGGGAAACGAGTTTCCACAACAGTAAGTGAATTTGATGCCGGCATGTCCACACATAAGCACACTACTCGTACTCTGCCCAGGGCGAGACCAAACTGAGGAGAGTGTATGGATGTCTCGGTACGAGGTAGTACTCCGGGCACACAATCTGCATCTGCATTCGGGTAACGACACATGAGAACGGATGTAGCCAGGCCTCCCCACAACGTCTCTCTCGACGATCACGCCACTGCCGGGCCCCCAGATGGCACATCGAGTCGGGCATTTTGTCTGGCGCAGCCGAGAAGACGAGCCGGCCGATGGTGGCCGGGCCGAGTGGCAGGATCCGATGTGACGTTATGGTGCTAATACGGACGACAAGCCTTGTTTCTGGAATCGACCTGATGAGCTTCAAGGCCTGGTGGCGGAAATCAGCAGTCTTGCGGTGGCTCTAATGCCCTCGCGTCGGAGGGAGTTCTAAACAAAGTGTTGATTCTGCCACAACAACCCCGCCAGGGTTGACGGAAACGAAGTCCCGCTGCCTGGTCACTTTCGTTGGAATAGTCTTGGGAGATTTGGTCGTTCACATGAGGTTCAATGTGTCAGCCACGGGTCTAGACAGACGCGTATTTAAGGACGGAATGAGGCATAGCTGGCATCCAAAGAAAAGGGAAGATTCTCGATGCTTCTGTCCAGCAGACAACTTTGACCTAGGTAGCGAACCAGTCGTCGCCGAGAAGGAATTGACATGACAGCAAGGCATCGGTTGGACCCAAGAGTCATGGCAGTGTGGGGGTTGTAGAATTCCTGGCAAGACATTCGTGCGGCTGCAGAGCTCAAACGCGCCAGGTTCCGCCAACCCGGGACCACAAGATGGCCTGCAGCGAGTTGGCAGATGCGCTGGGCGGGGGGGCCAACTAAATGCAGGCGATTGTGTGTGTCCAAGTGAGTCTCGGCGAAGAGTGAGTGAGTGGGAGAATTCACGAGGGGTAAAAAACCGCACGTCGGGAGGCTTTTGCCCGTTGCAACGACGCGGATTGGGACGGGTAACAAGCGCTGCCAATCAAGGGCCGTGAAAGTGGCTGACTAGGTCCAGGCCGGCTTCACTTTTTTTTTTTTCTGGTCTTCCCCATCCCCAGCCGCAGCCGACGTGGATATGTGTTGTTGTATCCGTACGGACATTCGCTATTAGTGCCTCAGACAAGCATCTTTTCTTTGCGTCTCTGGGGCCCCCAATTTCCCCTCCACCGTTGCCCCTCGTTGCGCCGCTGTGCCCCTCCACGATGCTGCGGCCCCCTGCAGCGAGAGATAGGGCAGCCGAGCACTGGTGACGGAGTCAGGGCGTACCTATCGGACCTCCCTACATACCTATCTGGCCTTGGGTGGTGGGCTGTGGGCTGCGATAGGGCCTGTCGACTGTTGAAGTTGCCCGCGGGGGAGTAGCGTCTCTGAGAGAGAGATGGCAGATGCCAAATTGCCATGAAAGAAGCACCTAGGGGCAGGGTGGCCGCCGATAGGTCGGCAAATCAGGCGCATAGCAGCAGCAGCAGCAGCAGCAGCCCCGGCCGTCCTGCGTCATTCCCGGGCGCACACGAGGTGGGGGGAGGGGCAGCTCTGAGCGAACTTCACGCGCTGGACCAGGCGGACCAGGGGTGTTTGGCGGGGGGGCGGCGACGCTTGGGCAACTCAATGGGACTGGACCTTCCTCGGACGTGGGCGTCGCCGCAGGGCGCTTCGCTCTGCCGCCTGTCGCGCCCCGGTGCTGCTATCTCCCGAGTCCCAACTCCTCCGTCGCATAACAGCATAACACCACGCAGCTGCGATGGAAAGCATGCCGAGCCGTTGGGGTCCGTTTTGCTTACGCTAGGTAACCGGCTGTTCCTGCGGCGCGACGAGGTACAAAAGAGCTCCCCCGTCCGTCCTTTTCACGCCACGATAGCTCTCGTTCTCTCCTCCTCCCTGCTCAAGTCACGTCCTTTCTGCCTCTTCTTATTCCAAGATACCCCCGTCTATATTCACTGTAGACATATGCAACGAATCATGGCCGCCACTAAGCAGACCGCGTAAGTACGCCTCAACCCTCGGGGGGTTTCGCTGGGGGGTTCTCGGTTCTAAACCTCGTCAACCACCACCAACTCTCTGCTAACACACCTCGTCAGCCGCACCTTCACCCTCAACACGGGTGACAAGATCCCCGCCATTGGCCTGGGCACCTGGCAGTCCCAGCCCAACCAGGTCAAGCTCGCCGTCGAGGCCGCCCTCAAGAACGGCTACCGCCACGTCGACACCGCCTTCGCCTACGGCAACGAGAAGGAGGTCGGCGACGGCATCAAGGCCTCGGGCGTCCCCCGCGACCAGATCTGGCTGACCACCAAGCTCGACAACCCCTGGCACAAGCGCGTCCCCGAGGCCATCACCAAGTCCCTCGAGAACCTCCAGACCGACTACGTCGACCTCTACCTCATGCACTGGCCCTCCAGCACCGACCCCGATGACCTCAAGAAGCACTACCCCGACTGGGACTACGTCAAGACCTGGCACGAGCTGCAGAAGCTCGTCGGCACCGGCAAGGTCCGCAACATTGGTGTCTCCAACTTTGGCCTCACCCACCTCGAGCGCCTCCTGAGCGACCCCAACACCACCGTAAGAAGCTTTCCCACGCTCTCTCTCTCTCTCTCTCTCTCACTCTCACTTGAGACTCTCTCTGTCATTCTCAGTCAGACGCTGACCGGCCCAGGTTGTCCCCGCCGTCAACCAGATCGAGCTCCACCCCTGCAACCCCTCCCCCAAGCTCCTCGACTACTGCAAGGCCAAGGGCATCCACGCCACCGCCTACTCCTGCCTCGGCAGCACCGACTCGCCTCTGTACACCAACGAGACCCTCCTGGAGCTCGCCAAGGCCAAGGGCCGCACTCCCCAGCAGGTCCTCCTCCAGTGGGGACTGGCCCGCGACACCAGTGTCATCCCCAAGTCCGTCTCTGAGGGCCGCATCAAGGCCAACTTTGACCTCGACGACTGGTCCCTGACCGAGGAGGAGATCAAGAAGATCTCTGCCATCCCCGACCGTTTCAAGGTCTGCGACGGCACCTTCCTGCCGGACGGTGTCAAGGTCTTCTTCGGCGATGATGAGTAAACGACAATTGGCTTGGGTAGAAAAGAAGTTTGGGGTGAGTTAGGTAGACTCACATAATGAGTAGACGAAAAACAACGCTGTAGCGCACTACTCGCTGCCATACGATATTGCGGCAGCAGGATCTCAAAATCCATACATGAAGACCAAACCATAATAATTAAAAAAAAGTCAAAAAGAACCCTCTTCATAACTTGGACTTGTGCATCTCTTCTCGCAAAACATCGGCCACGTTCTCCCGCAGATCCTTGGCAAACTGCTCGGCCTCCTCGTAGTCTAGTTCCTCCCGCCGGCCGCGCCCAAACATGGTGAAGCTCTCGCTGTACCGGCCACTGGCACGGATTTCGGGCCGCGGGATGAGGTGGAAGTGCATGTGCATGACGACCTGCGCCGCCGCGGCCCCGTTGTTCTGCACGACGTTCCAGTCCTCGACGCCCGTCGTGCGCGCGAGCGCGTTGGAGAGCACGCGCAGGTACTGGCCCATCTCGGCCGACTCCTCGGGCGAAGCGTCGGTCAGCTTCGGGCGGTGCGTCCGCGGGCAGAGCAGCAGGTGGCCGCGCGAGAGGGGGAGGATGTCGAGGAAGGCGATGAGCGTGGGCGTGGAGAGGACGATGAAGGCGGGCGTGCTGATCCTGTTGGGGTCGAGCGTCACATCGTCTTGAGGGGGGTCGGACGGCTCGTAGGGAGGGTATTCGTCTGCGATTATGCAGAAAGGACAGCTCGATTCGGGCGGCTCGACGCCGGAGTCGAAGGCGGTGGGTGTCATGACGGGCGCGGAAGCAGAGGAGAAGGACTGTTGTTGTTCTGGCGATGCGAAGTCGAGCGGAGGAGGAGGAGCAGCTCTGGCATTATCGGGGGTCGGCCGCTTCTTATGCGACGATCGCTTTGTTGCGAACAAGCGAGCTGTGTTTGTCGACAAGAAAAAAATCAACAGATTGCCAAAGTGAGGAAGATGACGCGAATATGCCCTGCGCGTCCGGGGTTTGCTTCGTTGGCAAGCACCTCAATTCCATTAACCTCGGGAAGTGGGCCGGACCGGAGTCGCGCCCACAGCTGTCGGTGCACATTCCCCCAGCTTCTTGCCGCCACGCCAGGCCCGTCCACACCGCCCGCACCGCCCCAGGGCGGTTTTTTTCCTTTCTGCCGCCTTTGCGCCCTCACCGCCTAACAAATTGTCATCCAGCCCACCTGCATTTCCAATCCTGTCCCGCCGCAGAAAAGGAAGAAAGAAAATCACCGACCTCGCTGCCTCGCCCATCCACCCGTCGCGTCCGCATCCCTCTCGCATACGCCACCTCCCGCTGCCCGATAATTACGCCCGCCAAAATGTCCCGCGAAGCCTACCAAGTCCCAACCGCCGGCGCCACCTCCGCCCCCAGCGCCGCTGCCTACTCCTCCTACGGCAGCGAGGGCCCCCAGATGCAGTACCTCTGCGGTGACTGCGGTCTCAAGTTCCAGCTGCGCCGCGCCGACCCCATCCGCTGCAAGGAGTGCGGTTGCCGTATTTTGTACAAGGAGCGCACCAAGAGGTGAGACTTTGTGTGGCGGACGCTGGTTCACGGGAGAGCGCGCTTGCTGACTCTTGACGTAGAATGGTTCAGTTCGAGGCGAGATAAACAATGTGCGACGGAGGGCTTGGTTCACGGCGGACGGAAGAAGAGAGCGCGAAAGGAACGAGGAGACATGATGTCTGCTTTTCACATGTCTTGGAGGATCGGTGGGGGGCTTGAGACACAGCCCCTCGATTCGACTCTGTCTCGCGGGAACAGTGGCCAAGGAAATACGATGTGTAAAGAAGTTTCATGGGCAAGGAACAATTCACTGCGGCTACGTCACGAAACGCAGATTCCAGGAGTTTGGGCTTGGGGGGTCAAAATCAATTCATAGAGCAAGGCATTTTCTGCACCTGTTCATCCTTTCTGAGGTATCTCATGATAATGCAGCAACCTTCTAAAACGCCGTCCCCTGCCCAAGTTTCATTCTATGTGCATGAATATGCCTGCCAGCCGCCCTCATCATGTCGGGCGCGTGTGCAGGTACTTGGCGAAGCTGCCGTCTGCCATGATGGACTCGCCCTCGGCGGCCATGGCAGCCTCGTACCGTCCCTGCAGTCCTTCTCTGTCGTCCTCGTCGTCCGGCATATCATCGTCGTCCACGTCGCTGACAACCTCGATACCGTCGTCATCGTCCTCGGGCTTGACAACCTGAGGCTTCTTGCCAGCGTCTACCGACATCCCCTTCATCATCTTGTCGAGCTCCTGGTCGCGGGTCTTGCGCTTCTGCTCTTCCCGCTCCGCTCGCCGACGCTGTAGCTCGGGCAGGTAGTCTTGCTTGAACTCTTCCGCCTTCTCCTGCACCGCCTGGAAAAACTCGTCCATGCCCGTTCCCAGCCGAGAGCTGACGGGCACGAAACTGAGATGGGAGTAGAACTCCTCCAGCATGAGGCTCATCGAGTTGAGGAGACTGCCCATGTACCCCGTACCACCGCTGCCGCCCTCTGCCGTCTCGTAGCCGCCAATCGTGTCGCTCATCTCGTCTTGCTGAAGGGCAGCCTGGAATGCCTCGAAGTCTGTCATCCATTCTTTTGCGAAGCTGGCGTCTTGCACATCCGTCTTGTTGAACACCAAGATCATGGGGAGCTTGGTCTTGTAGAGGATACTGCAGGCGTACAGCATGTTGCTCATGAATGTGCTCGTCGAGGTCGTTCTCGGGGTGTCGATGACATAGGCGATGACGGTCGGAAACGAGGATGCAAGCGATTCGAGGAGGATGGTGCCACTGGCGGACCACACAAAGACCTCAATCTGGCCGGCTACAACGGCGTCAGTGGAGATTCAAGGACATGTGACCAGTCGAGACTCACGAGTGTCGACGAGGATGTGCTTGATGGGCTTCTTGTCAGGGTTCTCCGGGTCTGGTGCTGCTCGCTTGTCCAGAAGGTTGACAATCTGGTCGACCTTTGTCGCGAAGAGGTTCAAGGACGTCAAGATTCCGCCGTTCGGGCCCAGGTTGTACTGCTTCATGACCTCCTCATAGTTGACCGAATCGCGAATGTCGATGTTGCTCTCAAAAGGGACGTTGAGGACGGCAGGGTCCAGGTTGATGACATAGGGCGGCTCCTTCTTGCCGTGAAGGTGTGAGTTGATGCGTCGCATAAAGGTTGTCTTGCCGGAGCCTGGAGGCCATATTGGTCAGCAAGACGATTGATTTTGCATGGAGGGGGGAGAGTCTCGCACCAGCCATGCCGACGACGACGATGGAGACCGGCGGCTCGGCCGCAGGCGCAGTCGCGGATGGTGTCGAAGCAGTCTCGGCCATTTTGGTGCAGGTTCTGTGGTCGGCTTCAACGGGTTGATTGTTGTTCTGATGTGGTCGCTAGAAAAAAGTTCTGGAAGGGTTGGAAAGAGCTGGATGCCCCGCGCGGGGCGTCAGAGTGGAAAAGCCCCCCTGTAAACTTCTAAGCAGACCCCCCGGCCAGTCCAAAATTTGGATGGCCCGTGCTGGAAAGTGACGTCCAGCTGCATCGACAAGTCCTGGCTTAACCTGATCATCCGACGAAACTGCCTCTCAACACATTGAGCTGGGCGTCCACTCCACCAACTTCCAGGACGGGATCGAGCAACAATGGACGGCCTCGATGAATTTGAGAAGGCGCTCGCCGCCGAAAAAGGCGAACGCGAGCGCATCGAACGCGACAAGGAGGAGCGCAGACAGAGGAAGAAGCAGCGCCATCACCATCACCACCATCGCGACCGCGACCGATCATCCGAGAGACCCCACGAACGCGACCGGGATAGAGAAAGAGAAAGGGATAGAGGCAGCGGTCGTGATCGCGACCGTGACGACGACCGCCACCGCCACCACAGGTCGCGACGCCACGACGAAGACGAAGAAGATGGGCACAGGCACAAGCGGTCTCGCCATTCCAAGGACGAGGAAGACCGTCGGTCGAGGCACAGGCACAGGGACAGAGAAGACGGAAACTCTGACGAAAGATACCAAAAAACATCTGATCCCAAGGAAGACCTGCCACTGCCCGACGAAGAAGCAGCTCCAGGAGAGACGAAGACCTCCGCCCCGTTGGTGCGCGATTCCTGGATGACTGCGCCATCGGCCCTCGAGATCGATTACGTTCAGCGGAGAGACAAGGAAGCGAAGCCGCCCCCGCCAAAGGAGGAGCCCGTCAGAGTCATCCACGACAGGGAGATCAACAGGGACTTTGGAGACCAGAGCGATGTCGCGAAGTTGGATGAAAAGCCCAAGGAGAGGACCATCAACTACACGTTTGGAGACAATGGTTCTCAGTGGCGCATGACGAAGCTCAAGGGCGTTTACACCATGGCAGAGGAGTCGGGGCGGTCTGTGGAGGAGGTCGCTCTGGAGAGATACGGCGACCTGCAAGAGTTTGACGACGCCAGGGAAGAGAAGATTGAGGTGGACCGGCGCAAGGTATATGGCGAAGGATACGTCGGCAAGGAGAAGCCCTCGGGGGACCTGCATCGCGAGCGCTTGGAAAAGAACCGCCCAGAACCCAATCCTGCGGAGCCAGCACCAGCCAGCGACTTGGAGCAGGGTACCGTCATCCCCGACAATGCCATGCAGCACACCCCCATCGATCAGACTGCTTTGAACAGAATGCGAGCGCAAATGATGAAGGCCAAGCTTCGCCGGGCTCCCGACGCTGCCAAGCTGGAAGCCGAGTACAATCAAGCAGCAGCCAACTTTGCCACGAATGGGCCACAGTCAGTCGTTCTCGGCGTCATGGACAACCGTATGCTGGCAGGCACCCGAGGTGAAGTCAAAGCCGTCGAAACGAAGCGAGGCAAGGAACGCGGCAACGTGGAGGCAAACGAGGACATGTCGATTGAGGACATGGTCCGTGAAGAGCGCAGGACACGCGGTCAGGCCGGCGGTGAGGGCATTCGTCTTGCCGAGCGCATTGCCAAGGACGGCAAGTTTGACAACGACCTGGACTATATGGACGAGAATGCCGAGAAGCTCGCGAAGCGTGTCCACAAGTCCGAGATCAACCTCAAGAATGTTGCCGTGAACGAGTACCAGAAACTGACGCGGATCTTGGACAATTGCCCTCTGTGTCACCATGAAGATAAGGGGCAGCCGCCCCTCGCACCGGTCATCTCGCTCGGCACACGGGTCTTCCTGACGTTGCCCACAGAGCCCGAGATCAGCGAGGGCGGCGCTGTCATCACGCCCATCACACACCGCAAGAACCTTCTCGAGTGCGACGACGACGAATGGGAGGAGATCCGCAACTTCATGAAGTCACTCACGAGGATGTACCACGAAAAGGGGCAGGAAGTCATCTTTTACGAGAACGCTGCGGCGCCGCAGAGGCACCTGCACGCTGCCATGATGGCCGTGCCGATTCCCTATGAAGAGGGCGCGACGGCACCAGCCTACTTCAAAGAGGCGTTCCTTACCACAGACGACGAGTGGTCGCAACACAGGAAGATCATTGACACGGGCGCCAGGGCCCGAGACGGGCTGGGAAGGATGGCTTTCCGGCGCAGCATCGCCAAAGAGATGCCCTACTTCCACGCCTGGTTCACGCTCGATGGTGGTCTTGGGCACGTCGTTGAGAACGCTGACCGCTGGCCTCGAGGCGATCTGTTTGCACGGGAGATTATCGGAGGCATTTTGGACGTGGCGCCAGACGTAATCAAGAAGCAGGGACGGTGGAACAAGGGCGATCGCAGGGTTGACGGCTTCAAGAGGACGTGGAGGAAGTTTGACTGGACTCGAGTACTCGCCGATGGCTAGCCCTGAAGGCAAGATTGCACTCCACGATCATACCACTAGTACATTTTTACAATCGAAAGAGATACCTCGGCTACAGACCACGATAAACAGGTCTAGGCCTTCCTTTGGTGTTTTTACAGACCTTGATCCCCACCTGCTAACCATGACTTGTGACGAGCGAGGTAATTGGAAGTCGGCGCGCTAAGCCATGAATGAGCTGGTGGTTGGAGGCACATAGGCCGAAATTGCGGAGGACATGGGAGCTCATCCAGGCGCACCAATAGCCAGCCAGCCGGAGATGGGGTTGCTCCCCGGCAACCCCGCGATGGACCCCCGCACTCGGGCCGTCTACCACTGTTGCTCCTTCGAGATCTTCCGTCGAGTCGTCACGTTGAAATGAGAGGGATAAAAAGATTGCCGAGCTCATGACAGCTCGCTTGCGTTTATTTCGACCTTGGCATGGGCGAACCGTGGTTCGATCTCCGCCGGGCATGTGAGCAGGGTGGCGGTGAATGAAATTATATAAATGATGCCTCTCCTCAGAGGGTCCTCGAAAGGGGAGCACGCGCAAGAGACTGGAACCTCACCACCATGATCGCACCACGGCTCTTCTCTCTGCTCGGCCTGGCGGCGCTGGCTGTGGCGGCACCCGCTGCGGAGGGCGGCGAGTGAGTCACGAGCGTACTTGTCCATACCGGCATGGTCTAACCAGACGACAGTGTCAGCCCGGAGAAGCCCTTTTTCTACAAGGGCCACGATCTCAGCTCGCTGAAGATGCTGGAGGAGTCGCAGAACGTCTTCGTGGACACGGCGCGGGGCAACCAGGAGCGGCCGGCAGACGACATCCTGGCCGACGGCGGGATGAACGGCGTCCGCCTCCGCCTCTGGGTCGACCCACCCGACGGAACGTACGGCCTCAACTACACAATCGAGCTCGCCAAGCGCTTCCAGGACAAGGGCCAGCGCGTCTTCCTCGACTTCCACTTCTCCGACAGCTGGGCGGACCCCCAGAAGCAGCCCCTCCCCGCGGCGTGGCCGACGGAGCTGGAGCCCCTGACCCACAAGCTCCGGGAGTACGTCCGCGAGACGCTCGTGGCTTTCAAGGACGCCGGCGTGACGCTCGACATCGTGTCCCTGGGCAACGAGATCCGGCACGGCTTCCTGTGGCCCCTGGGCTACGTCGACGTCGACGTCCAGCCGTGGCCGGCGCTGGTCGAGAGCTTCGCCAACCTGTCGAAGCTCTACCTGGCGGCGCGGGCCGGCGTCAAGGACGCCACGTGCGCCGGGGTGCCCAAGCCGGAGGTGATGCTGCACATCGACAACGGCTGGAACCTGACGCTCCAGGAGCGGTGGTACGGGGCGCTGGTCGAGAACGGCGTGCCGCTCTCGGCGTGGGACTCGTTCGGATTCAGCTTCTACCCGTTCTACGGCACGGCCGCCACGTTCGAGAACCTCGAGACCACGCTGCGGGTCATGGGCGAGAAGTACGGCAAGCCGATGCAGGTAAGTCGGGGTCAAGTCACCATCTTCAAAGAAGTCGGTTGCTAACTTCCCGCTCAGGTCGTGGAGACGGACTACCCGGCGATCTGCGACGGCACGTGGAACCCGATCCCGCCGTCTTCGGAGCCGAGCATCCCGTACAGCGTCGAGGGCCAGATCCTGTGGATGAAGGAGGTTCTGAGGATCGTCCACGAAGTCCCCAACGGCCTTGGACAAGGCTTGTGGTACTGGGAGCCCAGCTGTAGGTCGCTTCTTTTGCGCTCCTCACGGACATTTGAGAATGCTAACAGGAACCCAGGGCTTAACAACACCTCGCTTGGTAGCGACTGTAATGATGCGATCCTGTTCGAACCAGACTACAGCGCGTGGCCGAGGACGGTGGGCTACTCCAGGGAATCAGTCAACGTGTTTTTGTAAAGTAGGTTCTGTGTGTTGGTTATGGACTCTGGGTCCAATGATATCTAATACACGTTCGCCCCATCACATTACTGCGTTCTGCAAGCCCACCAGGACCGTGAAATGGATGTCGCCGTCGGATCCGCAGGACAAACTTTAGCCGAAGGCTTCAGCGTATCAAACTTTGCAGACGACTCAGGTTCGCTGCAGTGATGGCAGGCGGAATATTGACGGAGTCACTGTCGTTTCCCTCCGAGCCTCGAGGTCTGTTTGGTGCTTGACAGGTTGCCATACTGACTAATACCGTGCCATTGAGGAAACGCAGCGTAACCGTGCGGCAGATCCAGGATGCTCAGGTCAAGAGGAGGCACGAACGTCTCCTGGCAGGAGCAAGACGAGGACAACAGCGAGACCGAGGACTGAGATGCTGAGGCGGGTTCCGAGCTTGACTGACATATTTCAACCCATGCATCGGCCGAAGACTTGCGGCAGCGCATCGACCTACCGAGCCAGCCGGGATAGGGATACAAGGCACCCGCAACTCGCAATAACGCGTGGCCGTGGCAATAGAGTAATTGAGGTGGCTCATGTCTGTCTATGGCAAAGACTTGCGAGCTACTGAATCAAGGAGACATTTTACGAGTCTTTAGTGTTCATGGCGACGTGCCGTTTGGTATCAATTCATCTGAACAAGTTGGGCCGGGAGGAAACAAGCATGACGGAGTAAACAACCACAAACATGACGACTGCGCAGGACGGCCAGGTTCATCCTGCGTTGGGGACCCTGAATGGTCGATAGCGGCGAGTTGCGAGGCGTGGACGAGGAGGACGGCTGAGGCGAGTTGAGAGTTTGGGCTGCATAAGGTAAGGTAGACTGGACGAGGAGGTTCCGAGAGGCTGTCAGAAGCCAGATAGGACGGCGTCCCCAGGACGTCAGCGGGTTTCGTGGCTGGGAAACAGCGGTTACCCCACGATTGCAGGTTGAGGATGAAACGGGAGCATTGATCGGGTAGGCGAGGTCGTGTTTGGGGTTCAATGCAAACAAATTGCTGGAACAACGGGCGTGTGGTGGCCAGGCAGCCCCAAGTGCGGTGCCGGCCGTGGATGGCTCTTTTGCGTTTTGGGCTGATGTTATCCCGAGAAGGGGCTCGGGGATCGACAGAGGGAGGAGAGACGGAGGGGGACGAGGGCGGTGAATGCACTGTGCGGCACACTGGTGGGCGGCTTCGGCACGGTCGGGGCCGTCGGGGAAGGGGAGGAGTCCGCTAAATAGGTACTTGGGTACTGGCCGTCGAGCGGCTGCTTGCTGCCTGGCTGAGGTGCTCTCCACGCGGTGATTGCAGCCAAATTTAGCAGCCAAGGCCCCAGGCAAGCTGCTGGTGAAGTGTGGGGGCGGGAGGGAAAGCTGGTGGCCCCACTTGGAGGGCGCACAGTGACACAGTGTCAATCCTGTGGCGTGCTCCGAAACTCCGTCCGACTCGATGAATCAACCTGTCGTCGCTGTTCTGTGCCGTTTCCTTGCATCTTCGCCCCAGTGTTTTCCCTCTTCTGAATTCAATGCCCAAAGTGCTGGTTTGAAGCAGCAGCAGTAGCATCAGCAGCAGCACTTACCTAGTGGACGGCGGCTGCGCTCTCGGAGGCCCTGCATCGGTTTGTTTCCGCTTCCAGGATTGCTGGCGGCGGTCCAGTGTCTTCTCCATCTTTTCCCTGGGCCGTTTCTGCTCCTTGCACCTCCATCATAAAGCACACATCACCTCTACGTACTCTGCCAAGTGGTGATCCTCTTCCCCTTGCCCTCTTTCTTTCTTCATTTTTTCCATCCGTGACACTGTCCTCTCGTAATACCCGCGCTGCGTTCGCCCAACAGGCTGTCCCCCCAAGCCACCAGTGGAACGAAACCTCCGTCGCCTGACGCCTCAGCCCGCGGCTTCGACCAATCATCGCCCGCGCCACCCAGCGAATCTTTGGCTACTGTGTCGTCATCGTCCCCAGCCTTCGAAGCCTACAGAAGCACCGCTCCTCAGAAAGAAGGTGCTGCAGACGCGAGAGACCCTCGTCCGTAATTTTGCACACCTTGCTCGTTACCTCACTCCTGAGGAATAGGAGCTGTTACCCCCCGGCGCACCTTATCGGATCGCTCCAAGGCGAAAAGGAAAATAAGGGAAGAGAAACGAACCGCCGCCGCTCCGGGCCCGTCTCCTCCTTATCTCGTTCACCATGTCGTGGGAACTCTCTCGCCGACGCATCGTCCGCGCCGTCAACGGCAGATATCTCTACGGACGTCTTGTATGCCATCCCCCCTCCAGTGCTCCCAAACCATATTGCTCGCTGCCTTTGCTCCCCCATGACTGGACATTCCTCGCACTGCTTAATCTGAGTCGGCTTGTCTCGTTCTCGATTCATGCCGTGCCACACTTGCGCTGCCCTGCGCTGAATCGCTCCGTTTATTGCCAACCCATCTCGACCCTTCCTTGGCTGACCTGTATCGCGTCCGCCATCTAGCCGCTGCTTCACGCAGTCATCTTCTTTATCGAGATGGCGCTCGTCGCCAGGTTGACGGCCCGCTTCAACCAATACTACGATGAACGCCCACGTACGTCTCGCGACTCCCGCACCTTGCACATGTCGCCACCCGTCGTGATGCGGCCCGTACTGACACGCTTCCAACAGTCCTGACCATGATGGTGACCAACGCCATCCTCGGTGGCATCGCCGACACCACGGCCCAGACCATCACGGCCCTCCGCCAGAAGGCGCTTAGGAAGCCCGGAGGCCTGGACAAGGACGACACCGTCGCCATCGAGATCCACGAGCTCGACCGAAAGAACCCCTTCTTCGACAAGGACCTGATCCCCGAGTCCAGGCTGCTGCCGCCCCCCTTCGACTTCGAGCGCCTCACCCGCTTCATGGCCTACGGTTTTGCCATGGCGCCGTTGCAGTTCCGCTGGTTCAAGTTCCTGTCGACCACCTTCCCCATCACCAAGACGAGCGCCTTCGTACCCGCGATGAAGCGCGTCGCCTTTGACCAGCTCATCTTCGCGCCCTTCGGTATCGCCTGCTTCTTCTCCGTCATGACCGTCGCCGAGGGTGGCGGCCGCCGCGCCGTCTACCAGAAGCTGCGCGACATGTACGTGCCGACGCTCAAGGCCAACTTCATGGTCTGGCCGGCCGTGCAGATCATCAACTTCCGTCTCATGCCGGTGCAGTTCCAGCTGGTACGTGCCTGCCGTCTTCCTCGTGCCTGTTGTTCGATATACTGACCTTGCCTCCAGCCCTTTGTCTCCACGATTGGTATCGCCTGGACAGCATACCTGTCGCTGTCCAACGCCTCGGACGAGGTCGACAACCGGCCGGCGGCCCGCGAGGACGACCACATCCGCCTCAGCTAAACACACACGGTTCGGTTGCTTTCATGGTCTGCTGGTTGGCACGGGCTGGGACAGGTCGCAGGTGGCACACCATCGCAGGCATTTCAAGGCGTTACACAGGGCTAGTCGAGAGGTTCAAATGGGCTCGTTCGATCGCTACAAATAGCACCGGATGCTTCAAGGGCTACAGGCGTCTGGGGTTTGGGTCCGGGAAATCCTGCAGGGGCGGTGGTCCTCTGTTTGAGTCGACGTCATTTTCTTTTGTCCTAAACAGCAATAAATTGCATTGATTTTCCGGAGCCTTGACTGTGTCTGTCGTCTTGCGGTTGTTTTGTAAGCGTGGTCTGAGAAAGACGGAAATCGCTCGTCGTGCCGGGGACGTCCAAGAAGCCGGTGATTCTCTCGGTCTTACTGAGGCCGTCCTGATTACGACCCCGGCGACCCGGATGTCCGCATCCCGGGACGAGTGTACTGGAAGTTTTGTCAAATTCGACAAGGTGCGGCACCAAGCCAAGCAGACGCGCATCCAGAAAAGCAGCTGATTGTCCAATAATAGTGGCGAAACAGGAAACGAGCAGCCAAGACGCTGCAGGCGTGTCTCGCGATGTCGCCCGGGCCGGCAAGGAGCTGGCGGCGACGGCCTGACGGGGGGCGCTTTATTTTTATTTTATTTTTTGGCGGGAACGACGGGGGGTTGGCGGTTGCTGAGTGTGTGAGGTGAGGCCCCTTATCAGACAACCATCACGTCACAACGCAAGGCGGGGCAGCTTCCTCCCTGAGGTGAGGTGAGAAGCTGCAGCAGTTGCAGTTGCAGGCCGCCAACAGCGGATCATGGAGCACAGCAGGCCCGGGCAGCTCAGGCCAGGTGCAAGCTCCCCACTAAGACATGGAAATCGACCCCGCCAACAAGCCGAGAGAAAAAAAAATGTCATGCAAAACACTCAAGCAGCGGCGGCAGCAGCACCCCGCCAGCGCAGCACTGAGCAGCCAGAGCACCCCACCATTCGAAGCCTCTCAACGTTGTTGAACCACTTACCGTGACTGGATTGACTGACTACAGGTACTTACTACTGCGTGTTTTTCCTGGCCCTCCATCCCTTGCCATCCCATCCCTCCCAAATATACCTCACAGGCTGCTGCTACTTCTTCTTCGCCTGCTTCTCTTCTTCCTTTTCCCCTCTCCTCAACTCTCCTGCACCACCAAAAGACATACCCCGCTACCCCCCAATTGCAGCCATGTCTCTCGCCAACAAGCTCTCCATCACCGACGTCGACCTCAAGGGCAAGCGCGTCCTTATTCGCGTAAGTCCATCTTGATGTCCGGCCCGCAATCGACGTTGCTGCTCCCCGCTGCTTTGCCGTGTTCTGCGGTGCCGTCCGCTGCGGTGCTCAGTTACCCCACCATGCCACCACACACACACACACACACACACACACACACGCACACTCGCCCGCCTGATCCCGGGTATGACCTCAGGCCCCGGTTCCGTATTCTGGCGATACGGGACGGGCCGCGGTTATTCGACCCGGCGCTGCCCTTTGCCGCGGATGTCACTGCAGACAGGCTCGTTCGCCGTCCGGGACATGCTCAGTAGCTGACCGCTGCCCTCGCAGGTCGACTTCAACGTCCCCCTCGACGCCAACAAGAAGGTCACCAACACCCAGCGCATTGCCGGTGCCGTTCCCACCATCAAGTACGCCATCGACAATGGCGCCAAGGCCGTCGTCCTGATGTCCCACCTCGGCCGTCCCAACGGCCAGGAGAACCCCAAGTACAGCCTCGAGCCGGTCGTTCCCGAGCTCGAGAAGCTGCTCGGCAAGTCGGTCCAGTTCGCCAAGAACTGCGTCGGCCCCGATGTCGAGGAGCTCGTCAACAAGGCCGACAATGGCCAGGTTGTCCTGCTCGAGAACCTGCGCTTCCACATTGAGGAGGAGGGCTCCGCCAAGGACAAGGAGGGCAACAAGACCAAGGCCGACAAGGCCAAGGTCGACGAGTTCCGCAAGGGTCTCACTGCCCTCGGTGACGTCTTCATCAGTATGTTTGACTGCTCAACTTTGCTCTCGCCTCCTCCCCGTCCCAACACCTCCCCCCGGGAAACATCACGCCACCTGTGCCGGCCACTAACACTCGACAGACGATGCCTTCGGCACCGCTCACCGTGCCCACTCCTCCATGGTCGGCGTCGAGCTCCCCCAGAAGGCCTCCGGTTTCCTCATGAAGAAGGAGCTCGAGTACTTCGCCAAGGCCCTCGAGAACCCCCAGCGCCCCTTCCTCGCCATCCTCGGTGGTGCCAAGGTCTCGGACAAGATCCAGCTCATCGACAACCTGCTGGACAAGGTCAACACCCTCATCGTCTGCGGTGGCATGGCCTTCACCTTCAAGAAGACGCTCGAGAACGTCAACATTGGCAACTCCCTCTTCGACGAGGCCGGCGCCAAGACCGTCGGCAAGCTCGTCGAGAAGGCCAAGGCCAACAACGTCAAGCTCGTCCTCCCCGTCGACTACGTCACCGCCGACAAGTTCGACGCCAACGCCAACACTGGCACCGCGACCGATGAGTCCGGCATCCCCGACGGCTGGATGGGTCTCGACTGCGGCCCCAAGTCCATTGAGCTGTACAAGCAGGCCATTGACGACGCCAAGACCATCCTCTGGAACGGTCCCCCCGGCGTCTTCGAGATGGACAAGTTCGCCAACGGCACCAAGGCCACCCTCGACGCCGCCGTCGCCGCTGCCGAGGGCGGCAAGATTGTCATCATCGGTGGTGGTGACACCGCCACCGTTGCCGCCAAGTACGGCGTCGAGAGCAAGCTCAGCCACGTCTCCACGGGTGGTGGTGCCAGCTTGGAGCTCCTCGAGGGCAAGGCTCTCCCCGGTGTCGTTGCTCTGTCGAGTAAGTAAACAGCTCCTCGCCAGCGTAAAACAGGTGACCCCGCGCTGTGGGACTTGATCGGTCTGATAGATGGGATAAAAAAGGTCGAGCTGGTAAGGCCAGTCTCTAGGCCCGGAAGAGCATGCAAGGGATGGTAACGAGAGTAAAGCGGAAGCCCTAGGGAAAAAAAAAAGGGCCGTGATGATGAACGTAATGCCCCGTGTCATGTCCTAAGAAAAAAAGTCACGACATCAATAAAAAGTAAAAACAGACAAAGACCGTCTCGTCCCAAAAGAAAAAACCTGTGCCCTGTCTTGAATTTCATTACTGGTAAGCCGCCAGTCGCCTAGAGCTTGTACGTAGTCTATGCCCGTAAGTCTCCCCAGCCAGTCGGCCCATTCGTCATTCTCGCACTCTTGCCCTCGCGCCACAACCCACGGCGGGCGAAATCAGCGTCGCTTGTTGGCCTCGACCTTCTTCAGCTCCTCCCTGGATTCATGTTAGTACTGAGGGCGGACGTGGGGGGCTGTCATCGGGGGATGGGCCATACTTCAACTGCGCCGAAAAGTCATCGCTCGTGTCGTCGTCGTCCCAGCTCTCCTCCCAGAGGTGCTGCGTCGTGCCGCTGCCGCCGGCAGCCGCCTCGGTGTCCTCCTGGGCCCAGTCTGTGAATGTGAACGTTAGTCATCAGTCTGTGTGTGTGCCTCTTGACGAAGACATCGCTGAACGGCGGAGCTGGAAGGGAAGGGACATCCAGCTAGCTCTCCGACAACAACATCCCGTCAGAGGTCGACGGGAAGGGAGCCGGGTCTGGAGGAGGAGGACCGAGGGTGATGGAGGGCAACGTACCGTCGACGGGGAAGTCCTCGAACTCGTCGTCCTCGCCCAGCGCGGGCTTCTTGGTCGCCGCCTGCTGCTGCGTCGTCTCCTCGGCCTTGGCGTCGGCCGCGGCCTTGTCCTGCGCGGGCTTTGCGTCCGAGGAAGCCATTGTGTGTGTGTGTGTGTGTGTGTTGTGTGTTGGAGGTTTCGGAGGTGGTGTTTGGTGGGTTTGTCAAGAGAAGGCTGGTGGTTTCTCTGACAGGTTCAGCGTGCTCGAAAAGGACGAAAGCACGAATATGTACGTGTATAGCTCGTAGGTCGCGTTGGGCGTTGCGGGCTTCGTGGATGCAGGTACGCGGTGGAGGGTTGTTGGGTCGTTGGTAAATCGCGGGTGGGAGGTTTGGGTGGTGGTGGTGATGATGGAGAGCAGCTGTATGCGGCAGTCGCTGGTGGGAGGTTGTCGACGGGCGGAAATTGCCGCTGCGCTGGGTGCGGCGAGGCGAGCACCTCAGGAGGCTCAGGTCCCTAGGCGGCCACTGGAAGGCGCAAGCAGTGCTGGGACCTGGACCTGCCTGCCGGGGTGCACTCACAGGGCAGGGGTGGGGTAGCTCCAGCTGGCACACACACCCCAGCAGCATCATCCCCACCACATGGATGATGGCGATGGAAGGCTTCCTCTTGCAATTGCATCTTCAGAGTGGCAGCTTCGTCAAGTATTTCGGCCATGATGACTCTCTCACATTCCGCTTCGACCGTCTTGACAGTTACTGTTTCTAATACTAATGCACTCTGGCTGTGTTGATACCACCTAGTATACAGCTCAACTGTCCACCTCCACCACTGACTTCCCATTCCTTGAAGCAAGTGTTGCAGTCCCAAGTGTCCCTGTCCTCACGCATATCCACGCGGAGGCTCTTTCAGGCACTCGTCGCAGAGGCCCATCTCCCATTGCGTCTCCAGCCTCCATCTCCAAGGAGGACAAGCCCGGCCCCGCGCTCGAGCTTGCTGGCATCTCTCCGTCCACCGCGCGACCGTGTGCCCGCAGTCTTCGGCCTTGGTTCTCCACTCTGAACACATGATGGCCCTATTATTCTGTCTTGTCTGGGCTTGGATCGAGTCGTTGGAAGCTGGCATCCGCTGCTCTCTTGAATCTGGGCTGCGTGGGCTAGGCCACGGAGGTTCTGCTATATACTACTCCTAATACACCCACTCACACGGCTTGGCAGAGCCATGATGGAAGTGTGCACTTGGTGATACGTGGTACTCGTGGTACATGGGGATGACTGTTTTGGACTGTCAAGTCGTGTCAACAAGTTGGGCACAGGATGGAGACTTTGTGGTGTTGACTTTGAGTGAATACTTTGTGAATCACTTTGTTTCCTCCACTCCTGACTGTGGCCCTCAAATTACACAATATACAGTCAAGGCTATGCCTGACCCAACGCCATTCTCCGTCATCCCCCTCCTGGTTTCCGGGCTGACAGGTCACTTTTGAAACACGCTCGCCGCATTCTCTTGGAGTCTTTCTTAAGCCAACCGCCTAGAAGCTTACTCCTTGTCAGCCATGGTCTCGTCTTGCTCCTCGTCCTCTTCCTCTTCTTCTTCTTCTTCTTCCTCCTCCTCCTCCTCCTCACCCCCCTCCTCGTTTTCTGCCTCTTCGTCTTCACCTTCATCTTCCTGTTCCTCGTCGCCTTCCTCTTCTTGCTCTTCGGCTTCGTCGGCTTCGTCTTCCTCCTCTGCCTCCTCTACCTCCTCTGCCTCCTCGCCATCTTCGTCTTCATCTTCTTCCTCTTCTTCGCCATTGCTCGAGCCACCACTCTCATCAGCCCTTGTGGGGTCAATACTCTTCCTCAAGTTAGGGAACAGCATAAGAGACGGCGGTGGCTGCTCGTCCCAGTCATCAGGAACGTCGCTGAGCTCGCTCTCATCATCTGCCGAATCGTGGATACTGCCACGAGGGCTGGATGCTGCCGTACCCGGTGCGGCTGCGTCCTCTTCGCCGTCCTCACCATCTTCGGCCTCCTCGGCTTCAATAGCCGTGTCATCCTTCATCTCAACATCCTCCTCGCCGTCTTCACCTTCTTCACGGCCCTCCACGCCCTCGGCCTGCTCTTCCGCATCACTGCCTTCGTCACCTCCAGTGGGCGTCTGCCCACCGTTTTTGCCGCTCGAGACTGATCCGACGCGGGACTTGGACGGGACAACTGTCGACTTGGGCGCTTCACCAAATCGGGCAAAGGCTTGCTCGGCCTTGCGAATGATGTCGGGCCTTCGGACACCTGCCCTGCGTCTCGGCGCCGCTTCAGGCGCCGCAGCGGCCTTGTCTCCAGCCTCGCCGTTCGTTCCCGAGTCTGCTGCCCCTGACGGATTCAAGAGATTTTCTAATACGTTCGATGGCTTCAGCTCAGTGCCACCGTCAGCCTCTTCCCTGGCACGGGCTCTAGCACGTGCCTCCAAGACTTCATGTGGCTCTGGGCCGGGAAGGGTGGGACCGATCTCCTGGTAAATGATGGCGTAGCAGTCGTTGATGAGATCGTCGATAGCACCGGCTTTCATGAGACCACCGTTGAGCTTCTTCAACTCGATCGTCTCCTTAAGACAATCGAATGCCGCGATATCAGTAGACGGGCCCCCGGCCCATTCTGTGATGCGATCGGCCATGATTTCCAGCTCCTCAAGCGACGTCAGCTTGAACGAGTCCTCCAGTGTCGGAGAAATGTGGAAGCCCTGCCGCAGCAGCCTGAGGTACGCCATGCAGCATGTCTGCCATAGGTCGCTGAAGTGGTAAAAGTCGGCACCTTTCTTCCGAAGACGCCTCAGAACCATTTCCAAGTTGACCCTGTCGTTCATAACCACAAGCAACTTGACCATGAACCGAATGTACTGGGCGGTGTACACGTGGTGCCGTC
Source organism: Colletotrichum tropicicola (assembly GCA_025962755.1). Taxonomy (NCBI): domain Eukaryota; kingdom Fungi; phylum Ascomycota; class Sordariomycetes; order Glomerellales; family Glomerellaceae; genus Colletotrichum; species Colletotrichum tropicicola. Next base: position 106,251 of record JAOWMA010000042.1, read on the forward strand.
CAGGACGTTCGGCGTCACACTTCCACACATTCATGACCATCGTTTTGGTGAACATGGACTCTCGCAAAACGTTGAACGCAGCCTTGGCCTGCACGAGCTCGGGTGACTCGCTATCCTCATCGAAAAGCAGGCGGGCGTGGCGCATAATGATGCGATGCTGCCAGTTAGACTTGTCCTTGTCGCGAAGATGGTGCAGGTTTCTTATGACGTATTCCTCCCAGTCTTCGATGTCATTCATGGTAATGTCGTCGCCGAGCTCCATACCAAAAGGCTGTCTCGATAGTATGTCGGCGCCCTCCTGTGGTGTGAGATCGCCCCTGACAACGAGCTTGTGCACAATCGATACGATCTTGTAGTGCGGTTCCAGGATGGGATCGCTGTGTCTTGACTTTGGAACGGCGGCGACGACTTCTACGGCGTGCTCGAGAGCTGAGATCAAGTACTCGACTGATGGACGTATCTCGCGGTCTTTCTTGCTCAGTTGATCGATGGGCTTCTGGTACATCTTCCAGAGACACTTGGTGAGCATGAACGGATTCCTAAGAGGGTCAGTACAATTTCCGCAACGGTTTTCAATAGAGACTAACCTCCAGTCTTGCGGCTTACGTCGCATGGCCCGTTTGAAGAGCCCAGCGGCGTACTTCCAGACTTTATAGTCCTGCATTTGGTCGTGAAGGACCCTCTGGAACGTCCCAGTGCCCATGTTCTCGATGAAGAAGCGTTCGTGGTCTGCATGCTGAAACGGCTCCATGGCCAGGGGCTCGCGACTTGATGCGTATAAACGCATCGCAAAGTTGTGATACAGTTCGTACAATGGGTCTTCGTCCTCGTCATCAATCTCTACTTCCCAGGAGTTGGACAGCGCAAGCGTGTAGCAGTGAATGGAGTTACGTTGGAACTTGAGTAATTCGCCGCGCTCCTTGTTCATCTTGTCGGCCGACCACAGGACGGCTTCGTCAAGTTCGTAGTCAAAGCACTCGGCCAATCTAAACCACGCATCCCACTTGTCGGGTGTGAATTGAAGCTGCAACCGCAAGAAGGTCGCCGCAAGCCGAAGGTCATCGGTAGCACCCGGCGTTTGTCTTTTGCTCAAGTCCACTTGCTTGAATCTTGTGAGGGCGATCATGCCAAGCAGGAAGAACCAACCGTGTTTGGCGAGAGCGCTTTCTGGTGTGTTGACGGCAACGACGTCCAGTTGGACACCGCCAGTGAGAGCTTGGTACAACCGTAGAGGGTGGATCGGTCGCTTCAGATATTCCGTGAAGTTCCTGAGGTTGTGGATCATCTGAGGAGTGGACTTGGTCTGCCCGATAGCCCCTTGCATGTGCTCGATAGTCGTCTTGAGGTCCGACTTGAGTAGGTCCTTTCGAGGCATCCTCCTTGCCAGAACTGTGATCTTGTCCACAAGCTGCATCGCGTTGCGCTTCTCGAGTTTCTCCGGTGGGCACCCATGATCCTGCACTTCGCCGACGCCAACTCCAAGCTTCAGGCCGTGGAGGTCGTAGAGTACCTGGCCGAGATAGTCTTCCCAGTTGTCGACATCCTTGAACCTCAGCAGCTCAACACGCATCATCTTCAGGAAGATCTTGTTCGAGGCCTTGCAACACTTCCTCAGGCCAAGGACTTGATGAATAGCTGACAGAAAATCTGCCAGCTCCATCTCAGGCTTAGGAAACATCGTCCGGTTCTGGTTGACGCCGATCTTGATCACAGTGTATTGGAGGCACCATACGCGGACTTGGATCTCGCGTAGTTTGTTGAGGAATTGTTGAAACGAGGGGCTGTTCGGTGGGACCCGCGTCATGCCGATACGGATTTCGTCTTCATGCATGGCCGAGGTGTGAAGCATGCAACTGAGTTTGGCGAGAGCCGCAGATGTCGTCTTGAGGTGTTCCTCGTCGACAATGTCGTATGCAGAGCCGTCGTTCAGAGCCAGCGAAAGTGCTGTGATCAGAAGGTCATCCAGAGACTTGAGCATCTTTAACAGCAACGGTGGTCTGGTTTCTGGGGCGTTCTTGAGGTACGAGTCACTCTCCAAGTCCGCAGTCAACATCTCGATTGCCTTGAGCTGGCACGAAAACTGCTTTGTGGAGTATTTGATTGTGCCATAGGCGTCGCTGAGGCGTGACCAGAGAAAGAGACGCAGCTCGGTGCTGGTTCCCAGAAGAAACCTCCAAAGGTCTTGGAGACTCTGCGTCGCGTAGTCCTTGATGGGAACCTTCTTGGACTTGGAACGGCCAGTGCCTGAGTCATCGCCGTTCTTTGCTGATTCCTCGGTCGGGAGAACGACATAAACCGACCCCGGGTTGAGAACAGGCTCCAAGTTGTCAATGACGGCGACAGGGTCACTGACGTTATCTTGGAAAAGACCGAGAAAGAAGTCCATAGTCGTCAGCTTGGAGATTTCCCTGTCGGCCGCAGCTTCTGAAATTTCCGGAATCACAGGGTTATTGGGCAGATATAGTTGGTCAACCTGCCCTTCTGCGAGAAAGTCCCGCAAGCTTGTCCAGCACTGAAGGATGTACTCTCTGGAGGCGTTCTCGGTCAAGGTTGTCGAAAAGATGGCGGCCCAAAGAAACCGGGCAGTCATCTTCTCATTGCCCTCCTGGGGGCTTCCGCGAAGTAAAGCTGAGGCGATATCTAACCAACGCCCAAGCCGACCCTTGGCCTCAACGCGGATACTGTAGTCCACAACACTGTTGGGGTTTGTAATTCTCTCATAGACGTCGAGGTGAATCTCGAAAAGCATCTCTACGATGTCCTTGATGAAGGCGGAGGCGTCCCCCTTTCCAGCCGAATTCCTCGCACACTCCATGTCGTAATTGATTGCTTGCAGGATGTCCTGATCGAATCGACTGATGACTTGCACAACGGCCGTCTTCATCGCATCGGACCATTTGGTTTGGAGATAACTGGGGCAGATTGTCTTGATCCATTCATAGGCAACCTCTTGAGCGGTCATCCAGGAGGAGTTGACTCGCTTTGCAAAGGCTGTTATGCCCTGCGTTTCCTTGAATGGTGGAATAACCGACAACTTCTGAGAGCCACCTTTTGCATGTTCAAGGAATGACGACAAGCTCAGTGATGCCTGGGCTTGCTTGTTAAGAAGTATCTTGGCGTTGTCCTCGTTGAAAGACAGAATAGCGTTGCGAAGGTCCATCGTGGCTTGGTTCTTGATGGTGGCGGCGCGCTCTTCCGAAGCCAGGGAATCCAGTACCTCGCTAATCCGATCCAGCGTTGTCTGATTCGTGACGCCAATGTTCTCCAACATGTTCTTGGTGGCCTGGAACAGGTTCTGGTCGGCTGCTTGATAGGGTGCCAGCTGAGACGCATGGACTGCGCTGGGATCGACGACTTCCTCCGCGGCCGCCGTTTCTCGCCGTCGAATGCGCTTGCTTCTCTTCTCGACGAGGCTCTCTTCCTCCTGCCCTTCGGGTATCCCAGCAGCTGACTGCGACCGCTTCCTAGTCGGTTGGGAGGCACTCCGTCCTTTGCGAGTCTCACGAGTGTTCTCGGGTGGCTTTGGAGGTTCTTCAGGGGCAGCCTCCTTTTCTTCACTGGCCTTTTCAACCTCTGCCGACTTCTTTTCGTCGTTCTCTTCTGAGGGCTTCTCGCTTTCGGCAGATCCATCCTTGGCTGCGGATCCGTTGACTTGGCCATCTTGCTCCGGCTGGCTTTCCATAAGAACATCCTCATCGTCCTCCGTTTCGGGTAGCTCAATGACGATCGCGCGACTCGTTTGCCCTCTTTCAAGCACAAACTGCACCAGCGCCATGCCCAAATCGACCCAAGAGGCATTTGGAAGCGCGATTGTCAGACGGGTTGAGCCGACCTCCTCAACTGTGGTGCGCGCAGACTCGAGGTCTTTGATGGGGTTCGGGAGAAATGGAATCGGGTCGATATGGCGCTTGATGAACTCGGGCATATCTCTTTTAACCCATGGTCCCATAATAGGATGGGATAGGGCGATTTCGTCGGCCAGAACTTTCAGTTGATCCTTGAGTTGTTGCCCAGCGAATCCTTCGGCAAGAGATGGAGGCTCGACTTCCAAGACAGCCGGGTCATCGTCGAGCTCAATGGCAGCCTCAAGACAATACCTGCTGATCCTCGTGCTCTTGAGAGAAGCCGCAACGCGGGCGGTGCGTCGCCACAGTTCGGCATCGGACGGGTCGCGATCAAGAGCGGCGTTGAAGTCGGTCAGGGCGTTGTGCATGCTTTGGAGGGCATCGTCTTTCTCGAAGTAGCCTTCACCATTGGCTCGTGCGGCGTGGCGCGTCCGGTCGAGAAGGAATTGACCACGGTTCTTGTGCGCGAGGAAGAAGGCCTGTGGTAAACTGCTGCCGGTGGTATCGACGTCGGCGACTTGGAGGTCTAAGCTGCCGGCCAGGGCAGCATCGGTGATGAGCTGGTCGGGATGTTGTTCCGCTCTGTCATACTCGGTAGCAGCCTCTGGGTATTTGAAGATTTCGGACTTGAACAGGTCATCGTAGGCATCGGCAGCTTCGTCGAAGAATCGCGGCCCTTGGGCATGCAGCTTCAAGGCAGTCTGGAAACGCTTCAGAGCTTCGTCGACCTGCGGCGCAGTCAGTAGGAGTTGAAGAATTGAATCGGGAGTCGGCGCGTACGTGAAGCTCGCGGGTCGTATCGATCTCGTCGTCTATATTCTCTTCCGGTTCGACGTTGATTGCTTGAAAAGCCGGCTACGCGCTGATTAGCTTTACCAGGTTCGCGATCGGTCGCATAGCTTGCACGAACCATTTTGACGACTTGCTCCGGAGCGCAGATTAGCTGGGAGGCTCAAGTCCAGGGGAAACGAGTAGAAACAGCGGTCCGGCGTCGAGACCGACAGGTTCGGAGAGTCGATGTCGAAGACCAATGCTGACCAGATTGTGTGGATGGATAAGGTGTCTAGAGTGTTGAAGGGGAATTTCGCAGCGCGTATTCAGACGCTCAGTGACGCGACCCAACCTCTAGAGCACCGAACGCTAAACTGCTTGCTGCTATCCGTACTAGGCCCATTGCTTCAAGTCGGTACGTACCGAGAGCGTGAGCTCATGTCCGCACTTTGAAGATTACATAAGAATGTTACATTACGTAAGTCAGAGGGTTAGCCACGATCACATCTTGGGGCTGGGGCAGTCGTCAGCACGACAAGCCACACCAAACCTCCACGCCTGCCCAAGAAATACCAACTCACACAGAACCCCAAAAGCTTCCCCTCACGCCCTGCCTGCGCCGCGGCGGCCCGGCCAAATGGAAGCAATCGAATTTCGCTTAACGGCTTCAACCCAGCCCTTGCCTAACCACGTGCTGAGGTATCAAGCCTGTCGAGCCTGCGTGCCGATCATTCCGTGAGGATTCACTCACACTCTTAAGTCTTTGTCTCATCTTACTAGGTATTGATGACATCCTCGCACCTTCGTCCTCCATGTCCTCTTCGTCCTCGTTGTCGTGTTCCTCTTCGTCTTTGTCCTTGTCCTCGTCCTCGTCTTCGTTCTCATCTTTGTTCTTGTTTTTGTTTTTCCCGTTTCTTTTCTCGTTGTTGTTGTTTTTATCATTTTCGTTGATAAATAGTTTAAAATAACTAGGTAGTGTCGGACATAACTACGTCTATGCTTAACTGGATTGGAGAAGCTTTTGTTTTGTGTATGTATAGTATAACAGTATGAGTTTGTCAGCCGGTAGGAGATTGGTCATCTCGAAGAAACAGCTTAAAAACACACAAGACGCTGTCCAGGCAGGCCTGTTACACTCACAACATCTAGCAGACTAGTCGCACATTTCGGGTGGTCGAGAAAACTAACTCGTCCAGTCGCTTGAAAGGCGCAGCAAGCGACAGATACCAAAAGCTTGGTGTTTTCTCGCCAATTCCTCCCGGCAAGGCAAGCTTGTTTGCTCCTGCATGGTCGCTGCTGTAGGGGTTGTTGGGACCGAGTCGCCCGGCTTGGCCTTGGGATGAACCGGGCGCGGCGGGTTTGGCACGCTAGCCAGCTACGGAACAGGATGGAAGTGTGTGTTTGGGACGCCAACGTCAAGTCTTGTTTGGACGTCTGGACGTTTGGATGTCGTGGAAGTTTCTGTTGCTTTATTATAGACGCCGTGCAGTCAGGGAACAAGTCTCATTTTCGTCGTTCCAAGCGAGTTGGACGGCTCGATGCCTGGTTCAGGAGGTGTGGAATGGGCCACTTCGGTTCGCGCGCATGTCGGGCTATCCAGGGATTGAGTGAGGCCACTTATCACATCGGTTTTAGTAGACGGGCGGGCGGGCGTTCGGATCCATGTGACCTATCTCTGGGGATACTCAGAATGAATCCCTCCAGTGATAGCGGTGCATTTCGGAGCCTGCTTCTTGTTCCCCACAACCCGCCAGTCCAGTCTGCAGTTCTCACACCACTTTGCAGATGCTGACAGGATGGAACTGGCCGTGGAGGAGGGTCTCCCCGCAAACCACGGCGACGGATGTGGAACCGAACATACCTTAACTGGACGTGATGTTTACTCTGAGCCGTCACGATGCTGGGAAAGGTCTGAAAACAACGATATCGCCAGAGAGCCGCGTGAGGCTCTTGCTGGTGGCCATGGCCGCCTCTGTCGTGAGCCCAGGCCAGGTTGCAGATATTTCACGTTGGATGGGCGGGAAGGACACGACAAGACTCGAGCCAAGGTCTTGGTCGCGCCTTGGTCTGGAACTCGTGCAGGATTGGGGGGTGTGACAGGGTCTGAATAATTCGGTCTTTTGGTTGGACAGTGAAGACCCACAGCTCCCTGGTGATTGGCTGTACCCCGCATGGGGGCCCCCTCTGGGGGAAATGGGGGAACCTTTGGGGATATTGGGGCGCCTTTGGGGTTGTCATGGGTGTCAGTCAAAAATGCAACCTTCACCAGTTCACGCCCTTCCCCCCCCCGTTCCAAGAGGAAGTTCGCCCGGTCCACCGCTCTTGGCAGCGCAAGGTTCCGGAGAAAACACTGTGATATCGGCAAATCACTTCCCCGAAAGACGGCAGCCACATCGTGCGCCAAGGGCTTGGTCTCGTCTGCACGCTTGTAAAGGATGGGAGTGTCGTACCGAAAGGAGAGCAAGGCCCGGTATCGCATGGCATTACACCGATGTTCGCCGCGCGCTATGTCCAGAAGTGACAGCCGTCTTCCCGAGTCCACCTGCGCCGGGGAGGCACAAGCCGCCGTGGCAGGAGCTTAGCCGGCTGTTATCGCGATCTTCTCAGCCCATGACCGCTCACCTCAGACCCCCCCTCGGCCTCTGTTGCGCCGACTCGATACGAGCATGGTATCCATAGTCTCTGTTCACTCTCCTGGAGACTCCGCATTCTGTTGACTGGATGTGCCCACGGGGAGCGCGGAAAACTCTGGGGTCGAGTCACACGGGGGACGGGGTAAACTGGAGAAGGGCGCCCGCGTAGAAACCAGAGGCACCCTTTAAAACCCGCTTGCCTGCCGCGTTACATTCTGGTGAATCTGAACTTCCGTCGAGGACTCTTCTTTTCTCCTGATATCTCCGGTGCTTCACCTCGACGCCTGACCGACCCTCCCTCTCTGTCCGTCGACCCTCAACTATTCACAAAGATGGCGAGAGCCAGCCATGAAGCAGTTGACTCTTCCCCGGAGATCATTCGCACCGACGGTGACGAAAAGGGCGATGCTGCTCAAGTAGAGCGTACCCTGTCTGGCGCCGACGCCAAAGGCGACCACGTCAACTACGACCGTATTGACGATGAAATCGCCAAATATGCCGACGCGACCGGCAACATTGTCATCACGGAGGAGGAGAACAAGCGTCTGAAGAAGCTCATTGACAGACGCGTGCTTCCCATCATGGTTGTCACCTACTTCCTCCAAGCCCTGGATAAGGGAACCATGTCCTTCAGTTCCATCATGGGAATTCGCAACGACATCCCCGTCCTGCAACAGAACTACTACGTGAGTTTCCCTGGACAACTACGTCTATTCCTGCCTATTCCTAAACTTTTACTAACGGACCTTCAGTGGGGTTGGCTCACAACCTGCATCTAGTAAGTCTCAATCACAACCCCCCCCCCCTTCATCTCTCTCTCTCTCTCTCTCTCTCAAAAGACCCACAACAACAACATCACGATCATGATACTGACTGAATTGAAGTATCGCAATTTTGATATTCGAGTACCCAATCAATTACTTGATTCAGCGCGTTCCTGTCGCTAAATTTCTTTCATTCAATATCCTGGCGTGGAGTGTGGTGCTCTGCTGCCACGCCGCCTGCTTCAGCTTTCCCGCTTTAATTACTGTGCGAACCTTGCTGGGAATCTTCGAAGCCGTCTGCCAGCCTGCCTTCCTCATTATGAGTTCGATCTGGTACAAGCGTGAGGAGCAGGCTCAGGTCGTCACATACTGGTACATGATGAACGGCATGCAGCAGATCTGCGGAGGCCTGCTGGCATACGCCTTTTCTCATATCAAGCACCCCAGCTTCCCCGTGGAGCCGGGTCAAGAGCCGGGCACAGCTGCCATCAGATCGTGGCAGGCTATCTTCATTACCTACGGCAGCGCGTCCTTCCTCTGGGGTTTGTACGTTCTGTGGAGGCTTCCTGGTATGTGTTTATATCCTCCCAAATTGCGCCCTGCGTCAGAATTGACTAACATCTCATCCAGACAGCCCCATGCGTGCCAAGTGCTTCTCCGAGACGGACAAGAAACTCATGGTTGAGCGTGTGCGCTCTAACCAGACCGGTCTACAGAACAAGGAGTTCCGTGCCTACCAGGTCAAGGAGGCTTTCCTGGACCCCCAGACATACTGCTACATGCTCATTCAGATTTGCACAACTCTCCCCACGTCCGGTCTCGGCGCCTTTTACAACATTATTATTAAGGGCCTGAATTTTAGTCTTCTGGAGACTCAGCTTCTTGCCATGGTCCTGGGAGCCATCATCATCTTCACGCTGATGACTTCCGCGTGGGCAACCAAGAAGTGGAACCAAAACCTCATCACCATGGCCGTGTTTCTCATCCCGTAAGTGCCACACGGTCTTCGTCCTTGGGTACGGGGTATTAACACTAGTTGTTCACAGGTCATTCATTGGTACTATTGTCATTATGACGGTTCCAAACAAAAACGAGGCCACCAAGGCTGGCCTTCTCATCAGCTACTGGATCGTCTTCACGTTCTGGGCTGCCCAGGGTCTCGGTATGTCGATGCTGACGCGAAACGTTGGAGGCCAGACCAAGAAGTCGGTCTGCATTACACTCAACTTCGTGGCTTGGTGTGCGGGTAATGCCGCGGGCCCTCAGGTCTTCTTTGATGGCGACGCGCCCCGCTACATCAAGGCCCTCACCATCCACCTGGTCTGTTATTCTGTCTTGGTCGGTGTCATTGCCTTTTTGCGATGGAACCTGGTCTGGCGCAACAAGAGGAAGGACAGGCAGTACGGCGCGGAGATCAACACCACCCACGGTTTTGACGACTTGACGGACAAGGAGAACCCCAACTTCCGTTACGTCTACTAAGTGGGAGGAGGATTGGGGATGCGTTGTAATGTCTGGAATGCCGGGATGGAAACCCCCGGGATGAAGATACCTATGAGGCGATGATATCTGCTGATAGAACGGCCGGAGAGCAAGGGGCTTACCCCCCAGCGCCACCCGTGCCTCCAACGAAGAATTGATGAGTCAGCGAGCCTGATGTGCACCGCCACAGGAAAGTGAGGCTCAGGGGATGATGTGTCCATTGTTGAGCAGGTGACCTGTGCTCGCTCTGAACCGAAGTACGCGTGGTCTGTGCTCCACCTTCGAGGCACCTTACGTAAGGAACTGGCCAAGCTGGCAGCTGCGCACCTCAGGAACAAGACATGAGCCAGGTTCAGCTGCCGCGAGCTCCATTCAGCAGCCCAGTCCAGACAGAGTCCACCTCATTCAAACCGCTGCCAATGGCGTCGTTTCCCATTGTCCCCTGCCGCGTGTTACAGCGAATCCAGTAATATTGTTCCAGGCTCCCAGCCCCAGGACGGCGCAGCAGCAGCAGGTTTCCCGCCTGTCACAAAAGCGTCCAAGCTCACCACCTGCCCCAAACAACGAGCTGCCCGCTGCGGTGCTCAATTGACGCTGCACCGCGCTCCCTCTCCCACGTCCCACGTCCCACGTCCCACGCACCCCAATCCGGCCAGGACAGGCCAGGCAATCAACCATCCCTCGCCAATCTCACCGACCACAACTCGCTTTGCGACCGAGCCTCCCCGCCGTCATCCCTCTGCTCCCAGCCATCTGCCCGAGCTTGCGGTCCGGTCTGGAGCACGTATTTCTGTCGCGCCCACCAGCTCGAACCTGTCGCCTCCGTCTCGAATCATCGTCCCCCGTCCAGCATCGTGTCCATCTGTGCTAGCGCTGCTCGAGCTTGACACGCAACACCGCCGCCATGGTTGCGCCGGCCGTGCCTGAGTCTGTCGACCGCCGTCTGCCACTCCTGTCGACCTCTCCCAAGCTAATGTCTACTCCAGGCTCACGGAAGAGATTCTCTCCGAATCAATTGACGCTCGAACCGAGTCCCTCATCTCCCTGCGCGAGCTTGGCCCCCCTGACCTCGTCCATCTCCTGAAGCAGGCTACGAGGAACCCTGGCAAGCAGGTATACATCGCCTCCCCAGCATCAAGATCGAGACCAATGCTGACCAGCACTCTTCCGCAGCTCGGAGTCTACCACCATGTCACCGGTGTCGATGCCTCGTCCTCCGCCAGTCTTGCCGCCTACATCAACACCCTGACCTACCGCGAGCATGGTCAAGCCGCGCAAACCAAGATCTCGGAGGGTCTGTACTGGTATGTGCATGCGCATCACACTGCCTGCCGAGAGCCTACGAGCCTGACGTGCGACTAGCTGTTACAATGCCTTCTCCCGACTCGACATGCGCGTGCATGTCACGATACCCGGTACCGTCGAAAGCTACTGTGTCGATGAGCGGGGAGAGAAGCGCAAGGCGACGGACGACCTTTGGTTGGAGACCTACCTGTGCAGCGTTTTGAGAGCCTACTCGTACGCCGACGATGGAAGCGGAGAGACTATCCGCAAGATCATGGGCGTACGCAGGTTCAACCCTGTTACCAACACCGAGACCGAACACCGTTTCCTCAACTCTGCCGAACAGCTCTTCTTCCGAGGTATGCATCGCCTCGAGAGGCACTGTCACTGGCGATACTAATGCTCTCTCAGGCTGGCAGCTCGGTTCCGACTCTGTCGTCCAAGTGCCGAACAATGTTTCGAACCATTTGACCGCCGGTCTCTTGAAGTACTTTCAAACCACGGGGCGCTATGCCTCCGGCATCAATCTATTTGAGAAGCTGAGGTCCCAAAACGTCGAGGTTTCTTCGCTCCTGGCCAAGGTCTTGTTCATGGGCAATGAAGAGGTCGAGGGCGTCCGAGTGCTTCACCAGGCGCTGAAGGAGTCTCCCATGGACTATGTCATGCTCGATACCCAGGCCGAGTTCCTCCTCAAGAAGGCTCAGAGTGCTGCGACGCCTGAGCAAAAGGAGGAGAGGCTTCGTCTGGCTCTGGGCTGTGCTGATCGCAGCACCATTGCCGCTCCTAGTGAGTTCGGCACTTGGGCCCGACTGGCCCAAGTCTACGTGGCCATGGAGGACTGGGAGAACGCCCTGACTATCCTCAACTCCTGCCCGATGTTCACCTACCAGGACAAGGACGCTCCGCAGATGCCCGAGCCGAAGGACGTTCATCTTCCGACCCTCCCCGAAACCCGCCTTGACGAGATCGACAGCGAGCCCGAGTCCAGATACTCCGAGCAGGTTGATGCCAGCCTTCTGAACCTGCGCGCCGCCGTATACAAGGGCACATTCAAGCAAGCCTACAGCATTTTGACAGAAATGACATCCAAGATTGGCTGGGACCAGCTTCTGAAGATTCGGAGCACCGTCTTCGTCATGGAGGACGAGTACCGCTCCGAGAAGCACGAGACCCAGCCGCAGCGCAACCCGAGCACCGACGGTCTCCGGGGAACACCAGACCCTACAACAAATGGTGACCAGTCCGACTCAGACAGCGAGGATGACGATGAGAAGGAGAAGGAGGAGACTAAGCCGACTGACACCGATTCAACCGCCGAGACATTGGCGGCGAATGGGCAGGCAGAGGGTGAGGCGGTAGAGAAGCCTACCCATGCGATAGATCCTGGCGAGTTGAAGGGTGACGCTGAAAATGTGAGCATTATTGTGGCGCAATCAGATGGGACTAGCTAACAGACATCAGGGTGCTCAAAACGACGACCACTTGTCCAAGCTGAACAATAAGCGCTTGTGCGAGCGTTGGCTCGACAGCTTGTTCATGGTTCTGTATGAAGATTTGCGCGTCTACACCATCTGGCGTACGCAAATGGCCCAGTACCGGGCACAGTCTATGCAGTACAAGAAGTCGGCCGAGGAGTGGGAAATCCTAGGCTCGTTGGCAGAGAGACTGCAGCACACGGACGAGGCCGTGGAGGCATACAGAGCCTGCCTCGCCTCGAGATTCAGCCCCAAGGCCCTGACCGGCATTCTCCGGGTCTTCGAGCAGAACAAGAACACGCGCGAGACGGTCGCATCTGTTATCCGGCTGGTCACCTGGCAGTACAGGTGGTACTCGGAGTTCTCCCCAGAGCTTCTCCACACGATTCGGACGCTTATCGAGGACGAAGGCGCGGTCAAGGTCAGGAGCATCATCCAAGCCACCAGCCTGCCGCAGAATGTGCTCGATTTGACCCATCACTACGCTGCTCTTTGCGCTACCTTCCGCAGCAGCGGTACCGATGGCTAAGCGCTGGTTTGGGACCTGAGTTGGAAGCCCAGCAGCTGGTGATGACAGCTTGTTGGTGATGAAATGGAGGGGTTTTCGCTTCAAGATGTTATATGCCCGGGACGAAACTTGCAGGATTACGACTTGGTTGCTCATGTTTTATTCACCACAACAGCGTGCATCTCAGCAATTATGATCGGTGCGCTGTGTCGGGTTGTTCCAAAAGCATGAGCCAAGGCTATTTGAGCCCAGGACTATATTGCAGAGTCAAATGATACCTTGTTCCGCCAAAATCAGTGCCTGAGATCTTACCGCGTTGAAAACGATGGTGTTGCCCCGCGTGTTAGGGGTGCCCTTGAACCCCGCCGGGGGCCTGATGCCTACTCACCGGGGAGTTGACCGAGCTCACGGAGCACCACCGGCTCCGGGCCGCTCGAAGAAGGTCAGTCTTGCCTCTGTCGATCGGGTCCCTTTTTTCCAGGGGCAGCTGATATCACTCCTACGTCAAAATTCTGTTTGACTATGGACACTTTGAGTGTTTTTAAGGCCTTGTGGCGGGCAGGCGGCGTCGGGCCTTTTCGATCAGTGTCGATGAGATAAGTACATCTCCACCAAGCACCACAAAATGGCGGGTAGTGAAATCATCACACTGAGATCATCGAGATGACGTCGACGGTCAAAGTTCAGATGGCGACCCTCAACGACGACTACATAAGTTGTTGGTTCCGAGAACTTGAATTACGATTTCTGACTGCAGTATCAAGCATCAATCTACCAACTCTACTCATAACAACTCGGCACGAGGAAAACCACATCTCGCCGTACTACAAACTCACTTACACCAAACCACAACACCATATTATACCACATCCACAAAATGGCACCCTCCAAGGACCAGCTCAACGAGATTGCCGCCCAGGCCCAGCTCGACATGAACACATACCAGTCCAAGACGGGAGCCGCCCGCGCCATGGGCAACGACGACGCCGGCGTCTCCTCCGTCACGGAGCGCCAGTTCCCCGGCGCCTCCGTGAGCGTGCAGGGCGACCCCAACAACAACGTCTCCTACAAGCCCGAGCGGCCGGCCAAGAACCCGGCCGAGAACGACGACGACGTCGTGCCCGCCAAGAAGATCTCCTCCCTGGGCACCCAGGACCAGAAGCCCGACGTGCTGCTGCAGGGCGAGGGCGCCGTGAGGAACAACGTCGGCACCAAGCCCCCCGGCGTGGGAGGCAGCAAGTTCAAGGGCTCGGAGTACTACACCCCCGAGTCGGTGCCGGACAGCATCTCTGCCGAGGGAAACGTGGCGCCCGAGAGCGTGACGCAGGCTTCTGCCGAGGCTGAGAACCCTAGCAGATTTGGTTAGGAGTTTGGGATGGGATCAGGACTCGGAAAAGCGATATCGGGCATTGTATGAGTATTACGACAATGATGTACAACATTAATGAACTACCTTAAAAGGTTGTGTTTCATGCACCTCGATCATTCCCAAAGTGGTGAGACTGAAGCTATTTACATGAGTTGCGTGCCATGATGGTCACCAACAACACCACATATAGGTAAAGCACCACTGGATTGATTTTACAAGTGCCCGGCCCGCAGTGTCTGATCGAGCTCGCTATTAATAACTAAACCTGGAAATATTGACCACCTACTTAGATATCGCCTCTGGTAAATTGTGCTTTGCCGTCACAATGGGGAAACGAACGGGCTAAATACTGAGACATGTGGTTGAGTGCTTTGAGAAATGTCTCTTGTATCATCCTCATCTAACAAACAACTAAAGAACTGAAATCCTCCAACGCCTCGCTTTTCTAATGGTCGTCCAAGTCTATGAATGATGAAATGCCTTCAAGTAGCAGGTTGGTAAACATCAGCAATAAATCGATCCCCCAAAACCTCCCTTGCATCCCGCCCCAACACCTCGCTCAAGTTGCCCAGGAAATCGTCAACGGCCCTCGGCCTCGCACACGCAAACACCAGCGCGCCGTCCTCGACGCTCTTCTTCAGCTGCTCTCTGATACCAGGCTCGAGCATGGCATCCTGGGCCCGCTTCTTGTCTTTATTGCTCCCCGTGAGCTTCAAGACACCGAACATACCCTCCTCGTCCGCCTCTTGGACGGCCTCGCGCACGAGAGCCTCGTCGGAAGCCTTGTAGCCTGCAAAGAGGCTGATTACTGGGGTCTTTGGGAACTTCTCGCTGTCTGGAGACCGTAGTCGCTGGACACGGTTCTGCAAGAGTCCTCTCACCGGAGCCATACCGGAACCCGTCGTGAAGATGATCATCGGCTTGTCTTGGTTCTGCGCAATGTCTTCAAGATGTGCCGAAGGACGAATCTTGCAAGTAACGGCCCCGAAGGCCTCGAAGCAGTTGAGGTATCTGTCCGAGAACCTTCCGTTGGGGTGATGTTGAACCAGCAGATCAAGCGTGTTGCCGTCTGCACGCTTGGTTCTCAACCCATCGGAGGCGATAGAGTA
Organism: Colletotrichum tropicicola; assembly: GCA_025962755.1. Lineage (NCBI taxonomy): Eukaryota > Fungi > Ascomycota > Sordariomycetes > Glomerellales > Glomerellaceae > Colletotrichum > Colletotrichum tropicicola. The sequence continues at coordinate 121,491 of JAOWMA010000042.1, forward strand.
CTCCCTCGGTTGGATCGTCGGCATTGCGTTGCAGAGCGCATCCAGGGTTACTGTCTGCCTCCAGTTCGAAGGCACCAGATGGACCGCATCCTCGATGGGGACCTTGGTCAGGCTCTCGGGGCGCGAGAATGAGAGGCCCTCGGCCCACGCTGCCGTTTTAAACGGCTGCTCCAAGTCTGCAAAGCGCTGCAGAAATTCGCCGACAGTCGATTCTCCCGGAAGGCTGAGTACCTCATCGTGCCGCAGCCCAAGGGCTTCAAGCACACGCGAGACCTTGTTCTTTGAGTTTGGAGGAAGAATCCAGACGCTGCCCATAGTAGGATACTCGCGATCCCCCAAGTCAAGCGTGACCCTCTTCATGCCGTCGGTGGCGGCCCCCAGTACAGGCTGGCCGACTACATTTGCCTGAAACCAGGGTCTAGTGTCGAAGGGTCTAGCAGGGCGAGCAATCCGCTGCACATCGCCCGTCTCGGTGTCCTCGGGACTAGACTTCTGCAGTGCCGTAAGGCACTGTTCGAAGAACTGACCGAGGACGGACCAGGGCGGGTTCTCGGCTCCGGTGTCGGCCTCGCGCATGCCAATGAGCCTCTGGGAATCACCCTTGCTCAGCAGCTCCTCGAGGTCCATGGCAGCCTGGTTGTACGTGTCGGGGTACTCCAGCGAGCCGTTGGCAAAAATAGCATAGCGACACGAGAAGACCTTGGGGTTCCTAGCCAAAGAGTCGGCGAAGGCCTTGCCGTTTTGCGGAACCTCCCCGCGGCCGGTGGTGCTGGCGACAATGACGAGCACGTCGTCTGCCTCGATCATGGACACGGGCAAGGCGTTGAGGGTGCACGGGACCACGACGGAGCCCAGCTTGGGGTTGACCTCGCAGGCATGCTGCAGCTGCGCGCACAGCCTCTTGCAAAGCTTGATGGCGACGTTGCCCGAGCTGCAGAATCCGATGTAGATCCTGCGCCCGGGCCCTCGAGGAGACAACGGCGTCAGGGGCGTGAGGGGTCTGACGGGCGGGGGAACGGGCAGAAACGGCGACGCGGCGTTGCCGAAGGGTGACACTGGCGTGACGGGTCGAGTGAGGGAGATGGACGGCACCGGGATCGAGATGTTGAGCTTCGTGTCCGAGGACGGGAACGATCGAGTGCTGCGGGCTTGTCGCTCCCGACGCCAGGCCTTGATGGGGTCCTGGGCGTGGCGGCAGATGAGAGGCTTCGGCTGATAGTTGGGAGAACCGCCGCGGTGCCAGAGGGGGATGATTGAGCCTTGTGGAGGAGCGAGCCAGTACGGATCTGAAGGAAGGCGGAAGCCGTTGTTCATGAGATGCTCGTCGTCGAACTGGGTGAACTGCTCTGCTGCGCCGAGAGAATCTGACATTCTGACGCCGGCCTGAGCGAAGGACCAGTACGTGGCGTAGTTGAGCTCGAGCTGCGCGCGGGACTGCATGATGTTGTCAGACTAGGTAGGCACTAAGAAACGGAAGCATGCGGACTCACCAGCACTGCTAGACGCTCGTAGTCTGGCAGGTCGTCCACATCCCCATCCACCAGCCCGATGGCCTTGGCGATTTGCGGAAGGGCGTTGTATCGGAACGAATCTGCCAGGTTGCGGAGGCCAATCTCGGCATCCATGAACCTGCATACCAGTTAGTCCAGGTCGTACAGGCAGACAGACGCAAGGCGGACTCACCACCCGATGAAGGGTGTCGCGGTGTATTGCACGCCGCCAATGCTGAAGCCAAGGCGGCTAAGTGCTGGCGCGGGAACCCAACGCAAGCCAAGGGTCTCGAGCTCTGGATGCTTAGGATGGCGAATATGCACGAGCGGGAAGGCGTCCTTGGGCAGCTCGGTGATGACGGGCTGCTCGCCCTCGGCCATTGTGACCAGGGGGAGCAGATCCCATTGCGAGCGGAATCGTGGCGGTGTCCAGCCGAGCTCGATGATGGCGTTGGTCAGCTCGACGTTGGCGGGATCTCCAAGGATTTCGCCGTTGGATTGTTGGTACTGGGTATTATTGTCAGCATCTATGCTCATGGGCTGGCTGGGAGGAAGGGAACTTACTCCTGCAAATGATAGCAGCTGCGAGTTCCAGATCATGGGCCCGCGGCTGTTGATGTCTCTGGGAGGGAAGACGAAGACTGCGTAGGTTGATTAGTATGAATCCAATACCCAGAAGAGGTCAACCTGCCTGTTGGGTTGATTTCGCCGGAGTTGTAAGCCACCCTGAGATTTTCAATCAAGGTCTCGGCCATCTTCTTGCTAGTCCGAACATGCCTCAAGTCGCAGAGCCTGGCAGTGGTGTTAGCAGTCTTGATCATTTCAGATGTTAGATGCTCATACCTCAAGTTTCTGTATTCTGATCTCATGATGCACTTTCGTGCGTGTTTCCATGCTGTGCGGATGCCGAACTCGAGCTCTTCGAACGTCTGCGTCCACAGACCACCGACGAGGCCGTCTGCGGTTGTCGGTGGGGCTTCTGGTCCGGACTCGGAGGCTGTCGTGAATCTGCCTTCCGTCGAGTTCTTCTGAATCTCTTGGAGGACTTCATGTGCGCGATGGTGCAGTTGCTCCATGGTGAGCAGACCATCCTTGTACATCTGCTGGAGGAAGTCAAGTGCATCTTCGCGGACTTGGGCGTAAGACTGATTCCGGCCGACGCGATCCTCGTCCGTGTGCGTCATCCGCCCTGACTGGCAGAACCTCTCCGTGCAGCCTGTTGAGGCCAGTGACGGGTATTGTTCGCGAATGTTGGCGAACTCTTGCTCCACCGGGATCTGTCGCGGAGGCACCGCGAGGGTGCTCTGGAGGAACGGGCACGCCATGTCTGTTGCCCTTTCCGAGGAGATGGGTTAGATGTGGGGGCGGGATGAGACCGACGGAGACGTCGAATGCTTGTTTACCCCGGATCTCAAGGTAAACTCAAGGACACCAGGGCGTAGAAGGGAAAGATGCAGAAAAAGGTCGTTTGATTGCGAAAGGCGAGTCAGAGTGGAGCTCTAGGTGAAAATTGGTGATGGCGGCATCAAGCGAATGACTAAGTTGAACGCCAGTGAAGCTCTCTTGACGATTCGGACGGGAGCAAACGAAGCCGAAGGGGATGAAGCCCATCTTTATACGGGAAGACAAGATGCAACTAGCACAAGCTGCAATTTAGGATGATGGGATACCCGGCTGTAGTGCCCTGCCATGATTTCCAGTTTCGGTCGACATCACCGTCTGATATTGGACACACCGGTTCTCTTCTCTAAGCCACTTCAACCTATTGCACATCAATCGACCTCGTGCCTTGGGTAGTACATACAGCGATGGCTTGAGAGTGAGTGGCACAAAGTGTCTCAGGCATCCGGTGCAACTGCTGCTGAATGGCTGAACAACTGCAAGGGGCCGTCGAAAGGATGCTGTCAGCCCCTCTAGTCAGGGACTCTGTCCAAAGCCACCGCCATGGGCAACCACCCTCCATCACGACCGCGGAGAGTATCACATTGGACCTCGAGTGCGGGATGACGCCGGTCAAGCGTCCTAGCGCACGCGAAGCCTTCTTTTGGGGGTCCTTCGGGACCGATGTCGCTAGCTCACCGACCGAGGTGTCGAGGCTGAGCTCCTTTCACTAGGAACATGCACCGCGCGCCGCCCAGCCGCTTCAAACAAAGCCTTTCTTCGCTGACAAAACAGCGTCTTCGACGAACAGCTGCGAGTCTTGTTTTGTAAGCCAAGTCCAGGCCTCTCGAGAGCTCCCCTCCAAGATATTCTGGAATATCAGCTTCCGCAACGAGAGTAGGGGAAATAGTGCAAGTTAGCTAACGAATGCGACCTTGGCTGACTTCAGCTCCGTTGCGGGTTGCCTGCACGTTGTTGTCATTGGGCAGCACGGCAGGTTTGGCTGTATTCTCCGGGCCACGTTCCGCTGCATCAAACAGACTAGTTTCTGTCTACCAGTGGTTGCTGAATACCTCTCGAGCGTCGAGCGTCGGATGGAATGCAATCCTGGGCCCCCTCCTGACCTTGTCTTTGGCTCTTGTCATACGGCGCAATTCATTGCCATTTGCCTTCCGGACAGTTTCTTGCGCACGCAACTCGCGTGGAGGCGGAAAGCCACTTTTTGCCTTGCAATAGTCTCGACTGCTTGCCCAGATTTCCTGTGATGCCATTCGCAGTTGTGCCGTCAAACTAGTGGTTTGAGTGCGACGGAAGCTTCTGATGGAAGCTTCCAATAGCCATGTGTCTTGGCCGGAGCTAGCTGATGGATCTCCGGCGACCACGAGGGGCGACAGCTACACAGGAGCACAAGGCGTTGATCTAGAAGCTCTGGGCAAATGACGGAGACGGGTATTGTTGCTGTCTGCTTTGCAACCCGAACCGAGAGGCTGAGTGTGCAGCCAAGTTGTGAATGAGACCCAGCTTGGTTCATCCGGCACTCGCCTCATCTTCCAGCACCACATCCAAACATTTTCTCAAAACCAAAATGGGGCGTGTTTCGTGCGATGGTAAACACGTGTTTTGGGGAAGGGAAGGAAAGGGCATGGCGGGCTTGTTCGGTCGCGAAGATCACTCCTCTGACAGAAGGTGGCGTGAAACCGGCGTGAAGTGTCAAGGCGGTGGCACAGCATAGTCGAACCCGCGCGGATGAGATCTGCAATACCGAATCTGGCAGCGGTCCCGGTCCGCCGTAGCGCAAATCCGCAGCCGGCGATCCAAGTGCACTTTCCGTGTCGAGCGGTTCCTGTCTAATGCTGTCATGTCTTGTTCGGCCGATGACCGTTGGCGGTGCTGCGCAGGCCGTTGACTGCGTCGATGGTGAGCTTCCGGGACGTTCGCGACATCGCCAAGGCTGGAAAGAAGCTATCCAGAGCAAAATGACACTCGTCATGTAGTAGGTTCGCAGCATGATGTCGATGCAAAGAAGCGAAGCCCCGTTTCCTTTTCTCAATCCTGCACGAAGTGCATCTTCATCGATCGCTTCCTCGGCTAAGACCTGGGGCCAGTGAAGTCAAAAAGGCAGATCTGCCCGCATTAGTAGTGTTTTCTCAAGGCTAGCGAGTCGGGAATGGGCGGGCTCGTGACGATCTCACTGAGGGTTCGCGAGGTTCGAGTAATCGACCGAACGGTCCCAGACTGCTGGAACTGTCCGGTGTCTGGGGTGTGACAAACCTCAACTGGCCTTTTGTGAGAGTGGTTGACGGCTCACGGCCCATAGATGGGAGTGTGCAAGACAATCCGGAAAAATCAGATGCTGATGAGATAACCTTCATTGTAAGTCTATTCTGATGAGGTGAGATGGAAGAGGACAGACAAGGAGAAGCAGGGTAACCGAGGGGAAACGTCTAAACTCACGCCGGGCGTGTCTTTTACGAAGCTGTTCTGATTGGTGCATGATGTCACCCTCCAGTCATCGTCAAGCTCTTGAACATTTTCGAATAATTCTTCATGGAAGTTGGTTTTGTCAGAAAATCCGTGCTGCTTATTTTACATTAGTGTTCCATCTCCATCGGAAATCAAAGTTGGTTGATGCGCCCATCGGAAAGGTTTAGGTGCTTTTTCATCTTGGCCAGTGTTCAAGGCACACTTGTGAGACTCCGGCATTTTCGCTCAAGAGTCTCCGGGATACAGACCTTGTAAAAATAAGAAATTGGGAGAAAGAATTGGGATCGCTGTCGCAAGTCGAAATCGTGAGGTGTGAAGAGCAGTTGCCCGAATGTGAGATACCTCATGAGGTGGAGTGCTGTACCTGAGGACCCTGGAGTGACGTCTCTTGTGCTATGAGGTCATCATTCCAGAATTAAGGAACCGGAAAGGAACCAGCGCAGGACCCCAATCCGCAATTCTCAATTCTTAGAGTTCCAACTCATAAGAGTCCCTGAAATGACACTGCGACCAAGTTGACCAGTATGTACGAGATTTACGCGGTGAGTGTTCACAAGCACACTTAGGCTCATTCAATTCAATTCTGGCCCCATCTCGAAGCCCCCGTGGTTGGCCTGCCTCAGTCACTCGACTAACATGTGCAGGCCGGTGCTGCAGCGGCGTTTACAGTCGATTGCCTGGTCTACCCTCTCGACACGCTCAAGACTCGATACCAAAGCCAGGACTTTGTCAAGACCTATGCATCGTCACCAGGAAGCAAGGCACCGCTCTTCCGTGGCCTCTACCAGGGTATTGGAAGCGTGGTTCTCGCGACGTTACCAGCGGGTAAGTACTTGTCAATGATCATCAATACTTTGATGAATGCATCCTTTTTCTCTGAATGGCTGAAGCTGACGACTTGGGCCCGCGGTGAAGCTGGCATATTCTTCGCCACGTACGAGAGCATGAAAAAGACCATCTCCAACACCGTTTCAGTCCCGCAACCCTTCGTCCACGCCTCGGCCTCGGCCGTCGCGGAGATGGGATCATGCCTGGTCCTTGCGCCAGCCGAGGTGATCAAGCAGAACGCGCAGATGCTGCGTCGGCAGGACCCTGGGAAACCCGCCAACGTCAGCAGGCGGTCGACGTCCCTCGAGGCGCTGCGTCAGGTCACCAGCTCCGGGGCGCAGAGGCGGCTCTTCTCCGGGTACACGGCGCTGGTCGCGCGCAATCTGCCCTTCACGGCGATCCAGTTCCCTATTTTTGAGCATGTACGGACGACGGTGTGGAATGCGCGGTCCCGCGGGCGGGCGGCGGGCCAGGAGCAGGGTCTCGTCGAGACGGCCGTGGTCACGGGTGCCAGCGCCGGAGCGGCCGGTGCGTTCGCAGCGTGGATCACGACGCCGAGCGATGTCGTCAAGACGCGGATGATGCTGAGCGCCGGCCAAGGCGGCTCGGAAAGCACTTCGTCGGAGACGTCTGGCAACACATCAAAAGCGCAAAGGGGGAGTCTGGAAGTGACGCGCGAGGTCTACCGGCAGAATGGCGTTCGCGGGCTCTTCCGCGGCGGACTCTTGCGAGCAGCCTGGACGATGTTGGGCAGCGGTCTTTACCTGGGAACTTACGAGATGTCCAAGGTTTGGCTCACCCGCGGCAAGGACGAATCGGATGTCGTCGGAGGGCTGTGACGGGCGATAGTGGTTGCATGAGCGGGCAGGGTGCACCGTGGAAGAAGCGGTGACGGCTATCTTTTTGGTGTTGTGTAGGATATGTATAGAACAGGTCTTGCGTTGACAGGGAAAATGAGACGGAGGGTGCTTCCGAGGACCGGTTGAGTCGAGTCGGGCTGTCCTGTGTCTTGCCGTGCGCGTCGGAGGGAGAAGCAGATAAGAGCAGCCAGAAGCGAGGAAGAAGGGCTCCGAAACGCGGTCTGGCACCACGCTGCGGCAGGGTTTCTGTGGACCGCGGCCGGTGCGTCGAGACCGTCCCTTTCGCCTGCGGGTGGCAACGGCCAGGGCCTGGAGGAGCCCGGGGTAGGCCGGTCTTCCGGGTGAGCGATGCCAGCCAATCGAGACCCTCCAGGTCGGCAGAAAAGGACACGAGCGAGAGTCGAGGGCTCTAGCGAACCTGCAGCAGACAGATGCAGGGCCGAACCCAGTAGATAACGGCATGCGCACCTTGAGAACCGCGTACGAATACTCTGCGCCCTCTTCCCGGGCTGCCCAGTCCTTGTGATTGTACTTGTGTGTCTGGCCTGGTGGTTCTTGGGCCAACAGGCCTCGCCTTTGATCGGTCGCTATTGTGTTTTGTTAGTGGTAGGGCTAGACGTTTTTGCTTGTCATGGCTCCGGCGTAGTCTCGTTGCAGAATGCGGGGGAAACGCTCCTGTCTCTCCAACTCTCGCTCCGAACACCATGTAGGCAAGGTAAGGTACTTGGCCATGCCAACAAGCGGGTGCCGCGGTGCTTCTTCGTCCGGTATCTCTCTGCTGTCTGCTGGCCGTCCTCTTATCCAGCCAGTGCCATCTAAATGTTTGTGGCCTCGGCGAAGCACCCTATCCTATGGGCTATGCAGTCCGTGGAACGTGTTGAAAAGCCTGAAAGCCAAATCCATGCCGGCCAGCGCATCGCCGCGCATGTCCATCTCCTGGAAATTGCCTATCTGGCATCAGAATCGCACCCGATTGCGCCATCCCCAGCCGGCGCGCTTCGCCGTGGCACCGCACCAAGGCTGCTCCATGCCGTCCATGCAAACGCCCGGGAAATTTTTTGAGATGACCCTTAGCCCGCCGCGTCTCAAATGCCATGCAAAGGGGTCCCCAAACATGGTTGAGGGATGAACACCGCTCCTTTGACGGCTGGTCAGCTGCTCTTGACTCGCCCTGAGTCGCTCGACGGTGTGCTCCCCGACCCACCAGGCTTGGGTTAGGCAATCCCGCGTCCAAAAGACGTTTCCTTGATGCCCCAACAGCCGTGTCCCGACTCCCGACTCCGGGGTTTTCTTATATTTTAAGACCCTCTCTCTTTCAGACTTTTTGTTTTCAAGCCGTAGATCAGACCGCACCCATTGACTTCGAAGCTTTTCGTCGACTTAGACAACTCGCCCAAAGTTGTCCCTCCCTCAGCGATCTCTCCGACCTGCACCCCACCGGTCACATCAAGATGACTGCCGTTGTGAGTACGGCATCGCTCAGGGTCAATGACCCTCTTGCCCAACAAATCAAGGAGAATGCCGCGGTCAATGTCACGGAAGTCGACATCACCAATACCGACAGATTCATGGTCCATTCGCCGTACACAGACCCGGAGCACTTGCTGGATCTCGAGACACTCAACGATGAGAACGCCCTCCTCGCCAGGGCGTTGTCTCACCTTGAATGCCTTCGTGCCGACTACGCCACAGCAGGATACATCGAGTCTTTCAACTGGGAAGATGTCATGAGAGAACTCAAAACCCTTGTCCAAACGACGGGCAAGACGTTCAAGGAGACTTCCTTTTACATCGTCGCTTTTCGCTCACAAATTCCACCATCGACGGTCTACGGAGACCTTGGCATTCTGGATAAGGCGGCGCACGCCGAGGCTAACCAAGTCGGAGGGTTCTTGAAGTAAGAAATCCAGAAAAGTTGTACAACAAAGGACGTGACTGACTTTTGACAGATACTGGTTCGGAAGCCCTGACGCCGAGGGAAGGAACCTCGCTACCTGCGTGTGGAGGTCGAGGCCAGATGCTGTCAAGGCCGGCCATGGTCCTGCCCACCGCAGAGCAAGCCGTGCAACCGCCTCGATGTACTCATTCTGGCGGATCGATCGCCACCGATTGGTCATACGCGACGGCGCGGAGAGTTGGGAGATCATCGACTGGGTTGACTAAAATGGCATTCGGGGGAGTTGGCGAAAAGCAAAAGTAACTGATGACGGCGTTTGGATGGTTTGGGCAAATGTCGCAATTGCACCGGGAAATGAGCAAAAGTAACGACATTGGAGGCGTACGGTAGACACTAGACGGCAAAGGGTACTGAGACTCGGGGGCACATCTGCGGTAGCATTGTAGTCGTTTCTTCAAAGGCGTAGCGTAGTACACGAACGAATGCACACGACGGTCTCTCTTCGTCCTCTGGTAGCTTTGTCCTTCGTGACAGTCGTCGAGCCATCGTTTCGAGCTGAAGGTGAGCATCTCGTAACAGAATCCTCGCAAGGTTCGAGGGGCCGTGTATCGTGTGGCAGAGTGTAAATGTCGTCGTGATGAGCCCCTCGATTTTTGACCGCAATTCCGCCTCAACATGGGCGCGGGACACCCCCCGAGTGATATCGCAAAATGATGCTCGCGAGCAGGCGAACAAGGCGCGCGAGGTTTTGAAGGGAAAGACGGAGGAGCGCCGGCAAAGGGCGGCGAGATGAGACGACGTTGAATTTAAACTCGATCTGAGTGCTTTCGGCGTGGGGGCATGGGTGGGATGCCCTCCCCTCCTGGTTCGTGGCGTGTGGAATCTGTTACGGATCACCGTGGGAGCAAAGGACGGCGGGCGCAGGCGGCGGCCACTGGCTGACGGACCGTGACGCTCGCCTCGGCTGGCAGGGGTGTGCGTCTAAGGTCGAGGCGGGGGTGGGCGCATCACATGACTGGCGGCTGCCAGCCCACGGCACCTCAGGTCTTCACCTCAGTGAAAGCAACCCGCTGAAAGGACACACTCATGCAAATTCTGCCGCTCCCCACCGCCCGCCCGCCCACAATCCCTCCCACAATTCGTAGTAGCGAAAAGTTCGATATTTCGCATCACGACGAGCGCCCCCTCGATTCCGACGCCAAGATCGCGACACCAACGATCCCGCAGCCGCAGACACGACAACGTCAGCATTCTCGACCTCTGCACGAATTCCCCGATCGAATCGCAAATATGGGTGACGTTATCAAGGAGGTGCCGCTCAAGGCGGTTCGCGTTGAGGCCCTGGTGAGTCCTGCCAAATCCTGCCCCACCTCTGCCTCTGCCTCTCCTCCTCACCTTGGGATTTGCGTGTTGTCACGATGGCGGCACATGTTCGGGGACTCGGGCTGACTCTGGCGCGCCTCTAGGTGGTGATGAAAATCGTCAAGCATGGCTCCGCGACCTTCCCCACGACCGCCACCGGCGCCATCGTCGGCATGGACCAGGACGGCGTCCTCGAGATCACCAACTCGTTCCAGTTCCCCACGGTCGACGTGACGAACACCGACAGCCACCAGAACGACGCCTCGGCCCTCGCCGCCGCCGCTCCCCGTCAGAAGGCCAACATTGTCTACCAGAACGACATGATCAAGCACCTGAAGGAGGTCAACGTCGACGCTAACAACGTCGGCTGGTACACGAGCGCCGCCATGGGCAACTTTGTCAACCTCAGCTTCATCGAGAACCAGTACCACTACCAGAAGGACAACGAGCGGACAGTCGCCCTCGTCCACGACGTCAGCCGCAGCTCCCAGGGCTCCCTCAGCCTGCGCGCCTTCAAGCTCACCCAGAACTTCATGACCGCCTACAAGGAGGGCAAGTTCACCACCGAGAGGTACGCCGAGCGACCCGTCGCGGGAATTTTCACGTTGGGTTCAAGATGCTGACATGTGACCTGCTTTATAGCCTGCAAAAGTCCAAGCTCTCTTTCAAGGACATCCTCGCCGAGCTCCCCGTCGAAGTGCACAACACCCACCTCCTGACGTCCTTCCTCCACCAGCTCCCCCAGGTCCCCCAGCAGGACAAGATCGAGCCCCCCACCTCCCTGTCTGAGCTGCGGGAAGACGTCATCAAGCAGCCGCTGCACCCGTCGGTGGACAACCTCGACCTCTCGATAGATCCCTTCCTCGAGAAGACGTGCGACCTGCTGCTCGAGAGCATCGAGTCGCACTACACGGACCTCAACAACTTCCAGTTCTACCAGCGCCAGCTCGGCCGTGAGCAGGCCAAGATCACGCAGTGGCAGGCTAAGCGCAAGGCGGAGAACGCGGCGCGCGCGGCGGCTAAGCAGACGCCGCTGCCCGAGGACGAGTGGCAGAGGCTGTTCAAGCTGCCGCAGGAGCCCAGCCGGCTGGAGGGCATGCTGAACGCGAAGCAGGTGGAGCAGTACAGCAAGCAGGTGGACGGATTCACGGCCAACATCAGCGCCAAGATGTTCGCCGTCAGGGAGAACCTGCTGCCCAAGCGGGCTTAGGAAGCTTGAGGGAAAAGGGGAGGAGGTGGCAGGGTCACGCGCGGCGCCTTGCGGCCCGGACACGACGGACAAGACAAGGAAGAACAACAAAAGGTCGAGGGGAAGGGCAAAGACAAAAAGAAGAGTTGATTACCTTACCTTAGAGAACGGGTGTTCTGGGAATGATGAATGATCTGGGGAGCGGATCAAGCATTCGAAACGGCGTTACGGTAATTAGTCCCAGGCAGAGTGTACTGAGTCGATATTCCATGTTTTTCTTTGCATGCCGGCGCGACGGTTCACCAGCTGCTCTCCCTGGGTTTTTTTTTTCATGTCGCCTGAAGCTGACCAGCGAGGGATTGCGAGGCGCGCGGGGCCAAGGGGTTGATGGGCGAGGCGGGAGTGGTATGGAGAGGGCATCTTTCTCGGCCTCGGCGGACGGGACGAGACACGAGCGACGCGAACCGGAGCACGCTTGGCAGACGGCATTCGTCTTGTGGCACTCATCCTGTAGATACTACGCCCTCGGAGATATGCAGCGGAAGAAACATTCACACATTGACCAGTCATTCATTGTACGGGAGCGGACGACTCGGCGTCAGGGCTTAACTGCAGTGTCGTCGGCTTCAGAAGCGTTATGGTGCCTCGTCGTCTCATGTTACTAGCTGCTTGCCTTGCTGGCGCGGTAACTCTGAAATACGTCTCTACTAGGCATGGCTTGCATGATTTGCATGGTCCCAGTGAGTTGCTGGCAAAGTCAGTCGAGGACAGGGAGGTGAAGCAGTGCTGCAGTGGTGGTGGTGGTGGTGGTGTTTCTCCCCCAAGGCAGGCCCCGAGGCATGGTGGGGCAATTCGAGGGGTTTCACACCCAAAAGGGACTAGCGCGGCAAAACGGTAAAACAAGGGGAAACAAAAGGGACCTCTCAGATCGAGTCTCGGCGGCACGCAGGCGGCGGGACAGGCGCTGAACGTGGGCGGGGAGGGGCAGCTCTGCTCTCCATCAGGGTTGCTGAGGTGCCGAGGGGTACCTGCCGCCTATCAGATGTACATGTGCTCGGGCAGCAATTTGAGTAAGGCAACAAGTAGCCGGTTTTTACTCGACCTAACCTTACCTCAGCTTACCTCCGAGCAGGTCGGTCCCGGCTGGAGGTATTACCAGATGCTGGAAGCACTGCTGGACGGGAGGGGCAGCTTTTTGGAATGAGCTTGCTCCCTTGGGTCTAGCCCTCCCTCTCCATGTGCGTGGCGTATCGAACGGCAGAAATCCAATGGAAAAGAATTGAGCAAGAGAGAAAATGCAAAACACCAATTGAAGGGTTTTGGATGAGACAGGAGGTTCAGGCACGCGCGGGGGTGGATTGGAGCCTCGCCAGCGGCAGCCAGCCCCGCGTCTGCTCGGCCTTCCATTGCAGAGCGAGTGAGAGTGAATGGGCGGGAGACGAAGGAATGGAACAGATCATCAGTCGACCACGCCCTTTCTTCGGCCCCCTCCTTCATTGCATCACTGCAGCGGACGGGAACGACTCGCACCGCAAAGTCAGAATGCTCTGGTGAGGGCAGGGAACGTGGCCTGAGAAGATTCAGATTCACCGTGTCGGACCGGAGTTTGGCGGCCGAGGCGAGGGGCAGGCCGTTGTTGCAGTGAATACCTACCTACAAATAGGAAAGAGGAGAAAAAAAAGAATTTAAAAAAAAAAAAGATGTCCGAAGGTACCCGAGCAACAGCATAAAACACCAGCTTCTGGCGCCGATAGCGTGTACCTCTTGCTATCAGCCCCTCCTGCCCCAGCGCGTCAGATCGTATCAGCTTGCAAAGTCTCTCCCTCCGTACCTACCTTCCTTGAGGTACCTTACCTTAAGGTAACGTCGGAAGGTACCTCTCTCCAAAAGTCAGTCCAGAGGCAGCAGCAGCCCGACGCGGACCCCACCTCGCCTGCCACACTCGCTGCATCTCGTTGAACTTTTTGCCCCGCCTCCTCATCGCTCCCCTCCCACCAACGCCGCGCACCGCCGACCAGCGACGAGTATCCGTACAGCACAGGAGCAGAAATTTCCGTCCTGACAGACACACCGCCCTGCTCGCGCCCTCCCTCGAACCCCTCCAAAAGCCTTTTTCTTCTCCTGCTCCCCCGCCGCCTGGGCTCTTGTTCTCTTTCTTCTTTCCTTCCCTCCATCTCCTGTCCCCTCCCCCTCCATCCCAATCCCACCCCCACCAACCACCACACCAAACACATCCATCACAATGGCTGCTCCCGCCCACAAGTTCAAGGTCGCTGACCTCTCCCTGGCTGCCTTCGGCCGCAAGGAGATCGAGCTCGCCGAGAACGAGATGCCCGGTCTGATGCAGACCCGTGCCAAGTACGCCGCCGACCAGCCCCTCAAGGGCGCCCGCATCGCCGGTTGCCTGCACATGACCATCCAGACTGCCGTCCTCATCGAGACCCTCACGGCCCTCGGTGCCGAGGTCACCTGGACTTCCTGCAACATCTTCTCCACCCAGGACCACGCCGCCGCTGCCATTGCCGCCGCCGGTGTCCCCGTCTTCGCCTGGAAGGGCGAGTCCGAGGAGGAGTACAACTGGTGCTTGGAGCAGCAGCTGCTGGCCTTCAAGGACGGCAAGAAGCTGAACCTCATCCTCGACGACGGCGGTGACCTCACCCACCTCGTCCACGACAAGTACCCCGAGATGCTCAAGGACTGCTACGGTGTCTCCGAGGAGACCACCACCGGTGTCCACCACCTCTACCGCATGCTCAAGGAGGGCAAGCTCCTCGTCCCCTCCATCAACGTCAACGACTCCGTCACCAAGTCCAAGTTCGACAACCTGTACGGCTGCCGCGAGTCCCTCATTGACGGCATCAAGCGCGCTACCGATGTCATGGTTGCCGGCAAGGTCGCCGTTGTCGCCGGTTTCGGTGACGTCGGCAAGGGCTGCGCCCAGGCCCTGCACACCATGGGTGCCCGCGTTCTCGTTACCGAGATCGACCCCATCAACGCCCTCCAGGCCGCCATGGCCGGCTACCAGGTCACCACCATGGAGAAGGCTGCTTCCCAGGGTCAGATCTTCGTCACCACCACCGGTTGCCGTGACATCCTGACTGCCCAGCACTTCGAGGCCATGCCCAACGACGCCATTGTTTGCAGTAAGTGTCCCGAGACCTCCATCTCCACGAACCAGCCAGCTAACCATGCCTCCCATAGACATTGGCCACTTCGACATCGAGATCGACGTCGCCTGGCTCAAGGCCAACGCCCAGAGCGTCCAGAACATCAAGCCCCAGGTTGACCGCTTCCTCATGAAGAACGGCCGCCACATCATCCTCCTTGCCGAGGGCCGTCTGGTCAACCTTGGCTGTGCCACCGGCCACTCTTCCTTCGTCATGTCCTGCTCCTTCACCAACCAGGTTCTTGCCCAGATCATGCTGTTCAAGAACGGTGACGCCGCCTGGGGCCAGAAGTACGTTGAGTTCGCCAAGGCCGGCAAGCTCGATGTCGGTGTCTACGTCCTCCCCAAGGTCCTCGACGAGGAGGTCGCCAGACTCCACCTTGCTCACTGCAACGTCGAGCTCAGCGAGCTCACCAAGGTCCAGGCTGACTACCTCGGCCTTGCCGTTGAGGGTCCCTTCAAGAGCGACATGTACGTTGCCCCCTTATTTGCATTGATTGACTGCGAGACTAACACCACGACAGCTACCGCTACTAAGCACCTTCATAATGTCCAATCTTGGGATTGGATTTCAACACTACAACTAATGACTTCAACGAGCTTACACCATAACATTTGGCAATGTGTGTTCTCAACAGCATGACTTGCATGACACATCTGGGAAGGGAATCTCGGCTGGGGGCGGTAACGGGCTGGAACTCACAAAAAGTTTGGGGGGCCTGGCTGCGAGATTTTTCAACAAAAAAAGGCGTTGGCTTGTGAATAGTGATTCCCCAGACCATGGCATTTGTATTTTGTTTTCTACGGCCCGACTTGGAAGCGGGAAAAAAGGGACTCAACCCCCGGATGGGATTAGGGGTACAGGGTAGATCACTCAAGGACTGGGGCCCGTCAACCGCGGCCCGGCATACAATATATGCTTGTTCTCTGAGTATTGATGGTTGACGTGACGAGGCACTTGAGGCCCGAATCATCGCGACGTGTCCGTTTGCTTGCTAGCCTGCTGGTGTGGACTGTAGTGAAGCTGGCGAAATTTGTACCGTACCCGCCCCAGGTTGGAATGTTGACAACGCATTTCAACACAGAACTGGCCTCTAATTCTATCTCATGGTAATTATTCATGGCCAGCCGTCTCAATCACCGCACCACTAGCTGCCGGCAACGCTCTTCTGCTCAGGCACGACGCTGTTGAGCTTCCCCTCGTTGACGGCGCGGCGGACGTTGCCAATGGCCCACTCCTCCATCTTGACCGACGTCTCAATGGTCCAGGTGCCCATGTGCGGCACGATGAGCACGTTGGGGTTGGCGATGAGGCCCGGGTGGACCTGGGGCTCGTTCTCAAAGACGTCGAGGCCGGCGCTGCCGACCTGGCCGCTGTTGAGGGCGTCGACGAGGGCGGCCTCGTCGATGACGGCGCCGCGGGCCGTGTTGACGATGACGACGCCCTTTTTCATCTTGGCGAACTCGGCCGTCGAGATGATGTGGCGTGTGTGTGCCTGGGAATTTCTCGTTAGTCACACGATTGTAAACAAGCAAAAACAGCAGCAGCAGCAGGGGCGGCAGCAGCAGCAGCAGCAAGAAAACGTACGTTGAGGGGCAGGTTGAGCGAAATGACGTCGCTCTCCCCCAGCAGCGTGTCAAAGTCGACGTACTCGGCGCCGGCGTCCTCCTCCAGCTCGGGGGAGAGCCGGGTGCGGTTGAAGTAGCGCACCGACATGCCAAAGGCGCGGGCCTTCCTGGCCATGTTGCGCCCGATGCCGCCCATGCCGAGGATGCCGAGCACCTTGCCCTGGGGGTCGTGGCCCAGGGCCGGGGGCGGGGTGCCGCGCCACTTGCCGTCGCGGATGGACAGGATGGAGGTGTTGAGGTTGCGGAGGGCGCCGATCATGAGCCAGATGTTGATGTCGGCCGTGGCGTCGTCGACGGCCGTGGGCGTGTTGGAGACGAGGACGGGCGAGGTCGGGGAGCGGGCGGTGCAGGCGTTGACGTCGATCTGGTCGTAGCCGGCGCCTTGGGGAGGGGGGCGGAAAGTGTCAGTCAGTCTCGTTTCACTGTTTCCCGCAACAAGAGGTGGTGGGTGGGTGAGTCAGGGGGAGAGATACCGTTGTGGCAGATGAAGCCTACGCTCGACGGCAGGGCGGCGACCAGCTCGGCGTCAATCTTTCCCGTGATCTTGACGCTGGAAAAGGTGCGGTAGATGGCGACGACGCCGTCGAGCGCGCCCGACTTGCACTCGTCGATGAACTCGGCGCGGTTGGTCGCCTTGGGCTTCACGATGTCGGCCACCTCGCCGAGGGCGGACCACGTCTCGTGGGCGCTGATGCGGGTTAGCTCTTGCGTTTGGGGGTTCATGTCGTTGAGGAGAGGGTGGGGAAGGGGGACTTACTGCTCGATATTGCCGAGCTGGAGAACCTTGGGCTTTGCCATGGTTTCGGCCGGTCGATTGCGTGTCTCTGTGAGTCTATTTGATGGAGTGTCGAGGGGTGAGTGTGGATGTAAGTAGTGAGCGAGTATGAGCTCGGTATGACAATTCCGAACCCTGCACTGCTTCAGAAAACTGCCCAGGAAGAGTGAAAGTTAGCCCCAGCCTGTCCTCGCTCACGCTCGATACTGATCAACCTACTCGATCTACTTCTCAACATGCAACTGCTGGCAAGTGTTGCTCGCGTTCCAAGTTGACATCAAAGGTGGAGGAGTCAAGTTCTCGCTCAGTCAGAATGCCCCTCCACGACCGGCGCCGGCGCGGGGTGACTTCCTTGACACGGACCGACTTGGAAGGTGGGGGATTGTCGGTGGGGTGAACTCAATTGGGCGTTGGGGCTTCTCTCGGTGGATGATCGGGACGAAGTGCAAGGTAGTGAGTCGTCTCTTGAGTCGATCTTGGATCATTGAACAGAGCCACCAATGGACGAATAGACTGTTGTGATGGATCAATCGAATGCCCGTCCAGCTTTCAAGGCCTATCCAAACCGCAATCTCTGGCTTCTGGTTGCTTGGGCTCATAATCTGGAGCTAGAATACCTCGGAGAGAAAGCCGACTGCGACAGGCGAGATGCACGTCACTCATCTGCGCTACTTTCCTTCCATTGGCAGACAGTCATCTTTCCAAGACTCGTAAGACGCCGGAGTGTTTGTTTCCCTCGGTAAACCTCGCCCAGGGCTTTGGATCCAGGTCCCTTATCCGGCAACAAAGCTGGTCTTGGCCGGATAACCAGCGCAGTCAAAGTGCGAAAGACGCCGGCCGGTATCGCAGTCCATGTGCGTGCGGCTTGCCGTCTGAGCCATCCCTTTTCGTCTGCTTGACTGCGCCATTTGTCACCGGAACTGTTGTTGTACATGCTTATCGACGACCCTGCCGAGATCAGGGCACGCATCAGGCGCAACGGTGAAAATGTTCGAGACACACACCGAGGAGTCGCGACAGCCGAGTTGAGGAAACCACCAGCGCAGCCCGGAGATGCGGGCCGCATCCACCGGCGCGTGCCTCCCGACCAACCGCCACAAGCGGCCACTCTTCTGCAACCACCGACTCAGGACAGCTGTTATGTGCAAGTTTGATATTTCTTTCGAGTTCTGCTGGTCTACCCAATGAGGGCCCCAGTATGAAACTCTTCTGTCTAGTATCGTACAGAGCTGACATGCAAACACATGGTCTGGCTCGCCCGAGTCGTCCTGGGACAAACGGGCCGTCCAACTTGGCTCCTCAATGCTCAACGTCCGTCACTCCTCGCCGTTTTCTTTTCGCCAGCCGCACCGCCATGCCTGAATACCACTAATTTTAGTTCAACTTATTGTACAAGATGCCGTCGGCCGTCAAAAGTATAGGGACGAGCGGCGCGGGGCCGCCCGCATGCAGTCAGATGGGAAATCAAACCAAGGAAAAACAAGGACTATGCTTTCCTTCCTTTCCGTAAAACGCCTCAAAACAAACACGACTTTTTGGGTCCCTCCATCCTATAAGCCTGGAAAATGCTGCAGAGTCTGATGCTGAAAAAGGAGAGCCGCCCGACATGGCCATCAGGGCTGCGCGGGAACAGCCGGGTTGGGACGGGCCGCAATGTTGACGCCTGGGTTGATGTAGGATCGTATCGCAATCTCGCTGAAGCGACGGACGATGTTGGTCGTTCCACCCGTGACCTGTGCCTCATCCTGAATGAACTTGTTCGCCACGTAGAGCCGGTTCTTGGGGTCGGATTCGTCCAGGTGCTGAGGGATGTTCCTCTCGAAACCCGGTTCGACCCGCGGCGAGATCTCGCGCGAAATGGCAATCGAGTAGATGAGGTCACGGTTTTCCCGGCCGCCCAGCTGCAGTCGGAGCCTGCCAAGGATCTCGTCGCGCTGGACAGCGTCGTGATGGCGCAGGAATTCGGCGAGGTTGTGCCAGAACTCGAATTCCTGTTGGCGGTGGGGGTTCATGTCGGGAAGGGGGGGCGCGAGGGGGTTCGAAGGCAGGAAGTCGCCACAGAGCAGGGTCTCGAGGACCTTGACTCGGTTGGCCGCTTCCGTCAGGTCCTCAGGGGGAGGTAAGTGGTTCGCATCCGCGTTCGACGCAGCAGGAGCACTGTTGCGCGGCAAAGTGGCAAGAGCCCAAATCAAACGCGTTTCGAGGACTCCAGAATGGGCCATCTGGGTGTGGTCATTGGCCGGGACAGCCTGGAGAACCTTGACGAAGGATGCAAACTGGCTGAGGAGTGTTTGATTGTGCTCCAGTGCGTACTTGCCCTGGGCATCCTTGATGTGGAACCAGGAGGTCTCGAAGAAGGCCTGCAGGCCGGCGGCGTAGACCTCGCGGTAGATGTTGATGATTTCGGCGAGAAGCTCCGGGGTGAGGGCAATCTCCTGGGTCGGAGCGGCAGGGCCCAGGAGGCCGATGAGCTCATCGATTCTCATTCTTGTGGCTGCACGACGCATGTTAGTAAAACAGGATCGTGGCGAAGCAACTGCTGAAAGAGAACAAGGCATGTACAATAACTGTGGGAGGACCGCACCTCTGAGATGGTTGTCGAAGCCTGCCCTTTGCTCAGCCGCGAATGGCTGATTTTGCGTGGAAGGTACGGTGGCCGGAGCGGGTAGACTTTGCAGAGCAGGATCTATCGGGGCCGCGAAGTCGTAGCCTGGTTCCGTCTTGATGCCGGGCGTGGTCGCCGTCAAAGCCGGGTCAAGCGGGGCGTGAGAGGATGCGACGGGTGCGTTGTACGAGCTGGGCAGGACAGCCGGCTGGTTGCCGTAGGGGTTTGACGAGGCGACGGGCACGGGGATCGGGGCGGCGGGCGTCGAAGGCACGGTAGGGACCGTCGGAGGGACGGAGGACGGCACGGACGGGACGGTCGGAGTCGGCACGCGCTGGCTGTTCGGGGCGGGCTGGATGGCGGAGGGGCCCGGTTGCTGTTTGAAAATGGGATCGTAGCCCAGACACTCGCGCTTAGACTTTTTGCAGTTGTTGCAGGTCGGGTGAGCCTCGTCGCACTGAGCAGAGAGGTTAGTCGCGGGTGCAAAGAAGTGATGCAAAAGTCTGAATGGGCAGACTGAACGCAATGAGACAACGTGAGGCAATTGGGGGGCTGTGTGAGGGCGCGCGCGGGGCGAATGAGATGGGCGATGGCCGTTGGCGATTGAAATGAAGCGAATTTGGCGAGCCGACCACGTTGATGAGGTAAGGTGGAATAGAGTTGAGGTGTGGTGCTGGACGAGGCTAAGGCTACGGCTAAGTCCAGTCGGAGCCGATCGGGGGATTTTGCTGGGACGAGGCGAGGCGAGGCGAAGCGTCCAGTGGGCGTAGGCGAGAGGCGGGCGGGCGGGCAGGCGCTGGCGGTCGGTTCTGCAGGAACGGAAGATTGCTCCTCCCTGCGGTGCGGGCGCGGGCGCGGGCGCGGCGCGATCCCGGAACGCGGACGTGGTTCATGGCTCCTCGCTTCGCAGTAGCTCCAGATCAAGCGAGAGGCGACATCAAGCGACCGTTTTTCCCGCGAAACCGTCATTCGGTTCGCTTATCGTAAAGTTTGTTTCTTCCTCTGCCTCTGCCTCGTGCCCTTTTCCTCTTTTCTCAATTGGATTCCGCCGGCACGCCCAGAGCTTCCCCAATTGCCTTTGCCTCGTAGTCTCAATGTGCTGCGGGGGAAACAAGGGAAAAAAAAAAAAACGTCGCGAAAAATCATGACTAACCTTAATGCGACGCTTGCGACACGTCAAGCAGCCCGTCTTCGTCCGGCGCTTAATCTCCTGGAAACAAGGTAAAAACGAACGTCAGCTCGAGTCCCGTCTATAATGCACTGCGACGGCAGCTTCCCAGCACCCGTTTCCCGTCCTAACGTACCTTCTTGGGGCCGCCCGTGCCACGCATCAATCTAGGATCGTGACCCGGAGGGATGGGATACCTCATGTTGTTCAGGTCCTGCGCCAAATATGGATTTTGCACGCCCGGAGGAAGGTAGTATGGCATGCCCGGGTTCGGAGGCATCTGCATCTGCATCGGCATCGGCTGGTGCTGGTGCTGGTGCGGCGGCGCGCCCTGGGGGAAGTGGTGGTCGAGGCTCTTCATGCTCGGGAGCGAGGGGACGGGCGCGCCAGGACTCGCGCGGTAGGGGTCGGCAGGAGACTGGCTCGGCTGAGCATGGTAGGCGTACTGTCCCGCTGGCAAGGCAGCGGGAGAGGCGTAGGTGTTCGGGCTCGGGTAGCCTCGCGAGTGGCCAGGAGGCGGCTGGTTGGACATGGCGGGCGAGGAGGACGCCCTCGCGTCGCCGTTTTGCTGGGGAGGAAGCGCAGGAGCAACGACGGGAGCAGCCGCAGTCGCAGTGACGGGCGGTGGTGCGGAAGCGGTTGCGGACGCGTTCGCAGTCGCAGTCGCGATGGTCGACGTCTCGGCGGTGGGAGTCCGGGTCGGGGTCGCGGAAGGAGGAGGAGGAGGAGCAGGCGAGGTCGAGGTGGTCGGGGGAGGGACAGAATTAGTAGAGGTTGTCGAGGTAGCAGCAGCAACGACGTCGTTGGCATCAGACACCGGCACGACAGGCACAGGTGCAGGCGTAGCTGTAGGCGCAAGCGCAGGCGCAGGCGTAGGAGCTGGAGCTGGAGCTGGAGCTGGAGCAGGTACGGGCACGCTGGAGGTGCTGGCACTCGTGCTGCTGGTGCTGGTGCTGATGCTTGGGCTGTCTTCTTGAGCCATTTCGATTTTAATTAGAAATTTTTATGGAGCCACGATTGGACTTCTGAGGAGGGCCAGGGGAGGAGGCGTGGATGGATGCGTGGATGCGCGACACCCTGGGCTGGTCGAGTGAGGGCAAGCTGTGCCGTGCAGTGAGTGCAGCGCAGTGCTGTTGTGCCTTGAGGTGGTCCCTGTCCCGCGAGCGGCGCGACTCGAGAGATTTTTTATTTTTTTATTTTTCGTGTCTGCTTGCTGCTTGCCCACTACTGCTACTGCTTGCTGGGCCTGGGAGGAGCGGGAGGGGGTGCGGAGGAGCAGCAGCAGGAGGCGGAGGAGGAGGGAAGGGTACGCGTAGGGAGCCGTGGGTGTGGGCGAAGGAAGGATGAGGAGACGCAGGTAGGAGGCGGACGAGGAGGAGGTCGACCTGGGGGGGTGTTCGGCGCGGCGCAGGGCCAGTGTCGTCAAGCCGGCGGCGCGGAAGGCAAGAGAAGAAGCGAGCGATTGTGGGCGGGTGGTGAGGTACTCGGCAACCCCTGCGCGGTCTCCGTTGGAGGTGTGCGCGGTGGTGACTGGTGACTCTGGTGAGGGTGAGGGACCGTTGTGTGGTCGGTTGTGTGGTGGATGAGTATCCGGTATGCAACGATGTGCAAGTCGGCGGCGACGTGAACAAAGCTGTCGGTCGGTCGCTGGTTGGCCCGTAGGTAGGTAGGTAGGTAGAGGCAGGTAGCAGCAGCAGGGCAGCAGGGCAGCTTGGCCTGGCTGGGGCGGCTGGGCTGGACTGGACTGAACCGGGCTGTCGAGGCGATTCGAGTCGAGTCGGCCGAGAGAGGAGCTGGAGCACGGCAGCAACAAGCGTGCGACGTCGTCGTCGTTGTCGTCTGCGAATGGCACTAAAGGAGCGGAGCGCAGCGCGGCGAGGGGACGAGAGGCTGCACAATTTTTCGCGACGGGACGGGTGCAGGACTGGATGAAGGGACTCGTCCCGTGCGGCGCGCAGGCCTCAGTTCTAACCTAACAGGCTGTTTCCCACGCGAGCGCGCAGGGCGGAGGGGCCAGGGGGTGGTCGGGGTGTATCCGTACGGTAAGGTACCGACCGTACCGTACCTTGGAGTCGTGGGACGTGTGTGGTATTGGTCGGGGTTGGCGAGATATTGGTGCGGGTGGATCTCGAAGGCTGCTCTGCTGAGGACGCGGACGAGGAGCCCATGGGTGCGTTTGACCGTTTGACCGTTTGACCGTTTGACCGTTTGACCGTTTGACGAGGAGCGTCTACGTCGAGTACCGGTTGTGGCCTGTATCGGTAGGCTGTAGCAGGATGGGTGTTCCTGGTCGGTTTGCTGCCCTGTTCCGTGTTTGCTGCCCGGTATCCAGGACGGTGGAGAGCGCGCGCCAGCAGGTGTGCGATTGGGCAGGCTGAATGAGGAGTCCACGGATACCGTCCGATGGGTCAGGGCCGGCGACTGTGTCGGGGACGGCAGGGGAGCGTTCGAGATCAAGTGCAGGTCGAAGAGCGGACGAGGGGGAAGAGGAAGAAAGGTGCACTGGATGCAGATGGAAGGCGTCGGTGAGAGCTCAAGGTGTGTGTGCTACGGACCACGGTGAGCCTGGCACGGAAAGAGCAGCCGCGCGGAAGGCGTGCCTGTGAATCGCGACTGCCTGTTGACAGTTGGAGCCCTTTTTTTTTTTTTTTTTTTTTTTTTTTTTTTTTTTTTTAAAAAAAAAAAGGACGTCAATACGCGCACTAGTGAAAAAAAAAACCTATACCAAGAAAGCCGCCCGCTGTCATTGGCTGCACCGAAGGTAGGTACTTGGGTACAACGTGCCATAGAGATACGTACCCCGAGCGAGGTACGAATAAGCTAACCTGGCAAGGCGAATCTTGACACTGACAGCATCTCCTTTGGGCCCTTTGCACCACTAGGGGATTTTAGCTCACCTCAGTGGAATCCGTCCCGACCTTTCCACTGAAGCGAGCCGTGTGGGTGGGTGATGGCCGGCCAGGAGGCGCCCTAGCTTCCTAAACTGTCCGCCGTCCGACGCACGCCCACGCCCACCTGGCACCTGGCACCTGGCACCTGGCACCTGGCGATGCCGCAGACACGCCTCCAGCTCTGGGCACCAACACCGCGGCCTCGGACGCCCATTCCATCATCGCACCAGCACCAGCACCAGCCAGCACCAGCCTGTGACCAGACCGGTTCCATGCCGCCGACCTGACGACGACTCTGTCTCTGACCTACGGAATGCCTCCCGCACACTTATTCTGCGACTCGCAAGAGGGGCGCCCCGACTCCTGACGACCCCGTGCCGGCCCCCAACAGGCCCGTTTATGTGTGGCTGGAATCCCCTCGACGCTGTCCGCCAGAAGAATATCGAACCATTTGGCCCCTCCCTCAAACAGCCCCGGCCAATCCCCCGCCGCCGTTCTTATTCGGACCTGAGATACCTACCTCAGGTACCAAAGTACCTCGCACCTGCTGTACAACTCGAATATACATAGTACACCACGCACAAAGTACCTACCTTAGGTACACTTGCACAAGCGTGTTGCACAGAGACAAGACCAACCAATTGTACCTTAGGTACGTAGGTAGACGGATATACCTTACGTATAGCAGACTTCATATACCTTCGCCGTGCTAACACCCAGACATCAAAAAGGGAACAGCCAATCTGCCTATCGTGGCAGTTGCTTCCTGTTTCTGGCATCAATCAATACCGTCCGTCCTAAGAGCCCACGCAGCGCGGCAACGGCCAACGGCGCACGCCTTGGATGCGGGTACATGCGCGAGACTTGTCGAGCGGCCTCTTGAGGCTCCGAGGTACTTTGGTCAGATGTCCCCGACCGGTCCACTTCGCCCTGCGTTAGCCTCGTCTCACACCTGCATTACGTAACCAGGTACTGGCCTGCCATGTTCCACCAGCAGGTCTGGCCGCGTCCCCTCCACGTACTGCACTGGCATCTCCATCCAATTTCACCGCGCAGGCCCGATTCTCTCCAGCTCGCGCCCCCGATCCAGCGATTGCCCATTTCGCACCAACTGCCATGCATGAAATCGCAATTCCACGAAAGCCACACTCGCAGCAGATCATTGAGGCGCTGCCTTGGCCTGGCATCTCTATTCAATTTCAGCCCTGGCTTTTGTCGGCCGAATACATCATCGTCATCTGCCATGCAGCAACAGCATCATCATCCATCTGCACGCAACGACCGACATCACAACATCCTCCTCCTCCTCCTCCACCACCACGAACAACATCCCCCTCGGACCCTAACACCGACCCGTCATACCCTGCCCTGTCTGACCTTGCCTGTTTGCTCTGGGAACGACAGGCCCCTCCCCTCCTTATTACCCCCCTTTCTGCGCCTCCGTCTTTTCCTTCCGTCGACCCCTTGCTCCCTCACATGTGTATGCTCCAGGTAGAGTCGTCAGGGCATGGTGAGCCACGTCGGCCAGAGAGCCACAACCAGACCGGCCGCCCACTTGGGTGAGAGCTGCACACGGTCAATATATTCAATCTTCCAACGTCTCGCGGCTGTTGCCGGCCAGGCCAGGCCAGTGGTCACTGAGCAGTGAACACCATAACAAGCAGTATTTCTGCCTCGTCACAACTCGACAGTCGCGTCCGCAACAGGACACCTGTCAACAAGACACCTGGCCGTCTTCTCGAGAGCGTGTGACGTACTTGCGAACTCGGAGCTGGTCCCCTCCGCCTCCAGCATCAACTTCTAGGGGGGGCTTCAAGGGCCTCTGGATATCCCGCCTGTTGAGATTATCCGTCAATCGATTCCCGTCAATCCCCGCGAGGCCCTCCATACGAGCAGTCACCCGCGACCGCTGTCTCATTAGACGGCTTACAGCGTAAGCTACGTATGGCTTGTATTCCGCTGCTCCGTGCTGCTGCGTCACTGCAAACAAGACGTCGCCAATCCCGCCCTCCTGGCCTCCTTTCCGCCCGGCATCACCCACCACCCATCACCCATCACCCATCACCCATCACCCATGCTTGCAAGCGCACCCACACGACCGGCATCCCCTTTCAGCCTCTTCACCTCGTACCCAATAATGGCGTCGAGAGGCTCATCTCCAGTCGTCCGTGCTTCTTCATGCGTCCGCCCGGGGTCCAGCTCTCTGCCTGTCCTTTTTTTGCCTTTTTCACTGCGATATTGCCCACCCGAGTCTTACTTCTGGGTATTAAGCAATACGCAATGCTTCGTCAATCTCATTTGCAATCTCTGGCCATGCTCCGTCGTTACCCAAATATCATCAAAAAAAGGATCCATGAGTCTAGTCCCCACGGTGACATTACAGCACAGCCCGGCCGCTGTGCCTGGACTCCTGGACCATGTCATGTTCGCCTCGCTTCGTTAATCGCCCACGTTGCAACGCGATTTTGGCTCTTGTTTTCCCCGCAAATCCCGACGGGAGCTTCTTCTTCTTCTTCTCGCACTTAGCCTCTACGCCCCTCCACTCCCACTCCCGTGCGTGATGCCTGTTGTGGCTTAGAAGCTACGGCTACGACTTCGTGCTGCGCGTCTCTCGAACCGAGCCGGTTGAGTTTCCCCGCCATATCGGCGCTTGCTGCACCCCACCGTGCCGTATCTCGCTCATCTCAACCTCCTTGTCTCTCTCCCTGGCCCCCTTGAGAGCTTCCAGAACGTCATTTGCTTAAGGAATATCACATTTCCTTTTGCCCGTCAATCTGGCACCGCCCGACCAATCTTGCAGGCAGGCGGTGGTGAGTAGTGGGCTCGACCGCACAATGCGCGCCCTTGGCTGTTGATTCTATTCCCGGCCTTTTCTTCTCCTGGCAACGTACTTGGGTAGTAACCTGGCAAAGGATGACGAGATGCTCAGTCGAGTGCCACAACAGCCACCGGGACCATGCCGGCCTGCCGCCTCGCACGACGGCTGGGTGCATCCTGCTTTCCGGCCTCCGTGCCTGAAGATCCCTTCCGATTTCGCCTGCTCTCGCGTCGACCCAGCGCCCAAAACCTCCCCCGTCCTCTCGGGGGTCCAGCCGCCGCCTTGACGAGTGCTTGGGCGAAGCCAGCTGAACCTTGCGACTGGCTGCGGGCTATTGGCGACTGCTAGGGTTCCATCGCCTTTCTGCCGATGGTCCCGAGGCAGATCGTTCCGTTCCTGAGAATTGATGCAGACGGTACGGCGTTTTGCTGGGTGCACGCCAACATAGTGGTTGGCAAATGCTGGCCATTTACCGGTTGAATCTGTCACGGCCCATCGGGCGAGACGGGGTTCTAATAATAAGAAATCATCCACAAGCGCCCAAATGGAGACATCCTCGGCGAAGATGATTTTCACGTGCGGAAAGTTGATCATCATGTTCGTATTTGGAGTGAAATGAAGAGATGTGTGGGTTTCCTGTTGGCCTACGCACTGAGCGACCAGCGTCACCCAGCATGACGTCCAAATTAACCTCACTGACGTCGATCTCCTCTAGCTCAAGGTATCATAATCAGGAAGGTTCTCCTCATAGTACACCTCCTCGACGCTGCGGAAGCCAACCTCCGGCGCGTCGTACGGCCACGGCTCTCCATTCCCACTCGCAAAGAGGGCAAACATGGAACCCTCAAAGTTGGGATACCCAGGGTTCGAGCCCATCTGCCGGGAGCTGAACTCCTTCACCCACGTCGGCGCCGTCGAGTTGCCGCGCGAGTACCCGAGAGAGTATTTCAAAGGGGCGGCGCGGATGTGCAGCGTGAGGTCCGCGGGGACTGTCGAATCGCTCAGGGGATACTCGGTAGACTAGAGGCGCGTCAGTAGGTTCATGTTTACATCATCAGACATACAGAACACGTACATTCGGTCGCGTGGTCGCTCCAGTCGACGTGGGCAACAGGTCGACGTACAAGCACAAACCGGTCGAGTTCCGGCATCCCCTGACCCCGATATCTTGATGGTTGACCTCGCTCAGGTACGAAGCGATGCCCACCGACTGCCTCGGACCAAGCCCCTTGTCGGTCGGCAGCAGCTTCGCGGAAAAGGTCATGTTCAGCGACGTCTGCTTGTGGAAAATCGAAGCGGACGTGTCGCGGTCGCCGAGCGTGAAGACGTTGGGGTTGAACACGACGCCGGGCGACCTGACCTCGACGTTCTCCGTGTACGGCGTCCGCACCTGGTACCAGCCCAGGCCCAGCTCCGGGCCCGAGAAGTCGTCGGTCCAGCGGGGCTTGGGGAGCTCCTGGTCCGGGCCGTCGACGGTCTGGCTCAGCAGGAGGGGCTCCCCGCCGTTCATCGTCGGCCAGTCGTCCTCCCAGTCGACCTTGACGAGGAACGTCTCGCGCCCGAGGGGCGACGCGCGGTTGACGTTCCTGCGCGCGAGCAGCGAGGCGTACCACTCGCCGTCGGCCGTGTCGGTGAAGGTGGCGTGGCCCGTGGACTGGATCGTGAGGTTCTGGTCGGCGCCGTTGTAGATGAGCGGGTTGTTCGGCGCCGACTGCCACGGCCCCTCGGGCGACTTGGACCGGCCCACCGTCGCGCGGTGGCCCGTACTCGTGCCGCCCTCCGCCAGGACGAGGTAGTAGTAGGCGCCGCGCTTGAACATCTTGGGGCCCTCGGGCCGGGCGCTGGGGAGCTGCGGGAGCGTGCCGTTCCAGATGTTGCGGTAGGGGCCGACGCACTTGCCGGTGGGCAGGCTGATCTCGCACTGCGTGATGCCCCAGAGGCGGTCGTAGTTGTTGTTGACGCCCATGAGGTTGAGGTAGGTCTTGCCCGAATCGACGTCGTGGAAGATGTCCGGGTCGATGCCGTAGGGCTCGGCCCAGGTGAAGTTGGACCAGGTGATGAGGTCCGGGGAGGAGATGTACCAGATCCGCGGCCAGGAGCGCCAGCCTGGGTCGGAGCCCCAGCGGGTCATGGAGGTGATGTAGAAGAGGCCGTCGTGGTAGGAGAATGACGGGGCCCAGACGCCTGACGGTCAGGTTCGGGGCGTGTTTGAGAGGGGGAAGACAGGCGTACCTTCACCGTGTGAGATGCCATAGATTGGGAGGTGTTCGGGCGTCTTGAGAGCATGTGATATGAGCTCCCAGTTTGCCAGGTCCTTGGACTTGTAGATGGGGACACCGGGGAAGTAAGTGAAGGACGAGACGGCCATGTAGTAGGTATCCTCGACGCGGAGGATGGCCGGGTCAGGGTTCCATCTGGTGCTTGTCAGTAAGGTATGCTGGGATTTATCTCATGGCTGGTTGAACGTACCCTGGAATGACGGGGTTCTTGATGGCCGAGGCGCCGGCTGCAAGGAGCAGAGCTGCCGCACTCAGGAACTTCATGTTGCAAGTGGTGTTGGAGGAGTCTCGAAGCAGTCAGGCCCTGTTCCTCCTCTCCATCAACGAATCTCTCGCTCGCAAGGTCTCCCTTTATACCAACCCCGGCACGGATATGCTTCCGGAATCATACAAGCACCCCCGGCGCAAGCCCGGCCTTCGGTGCCCGGGCGAACCGCCGACGCGGGGTGAGAGGCGGGGGTTCAACGCGGGGTATCGCGCAGCGGAGACCGGATAAAAGCCATGCAGCGCTTGCGTGCAGGCACCAAGCTCAGATCCGCCAGATCCCCCTTTCGATTTTACCACGTAGATCGCGTCATTGTTACCAGAGTGATAGGCGGAATTGCTTTGCGCCGACCTCCTCGCGGACTTGGCAGGGGCCAAGCTTTGCTTGTCCCGGCCGTCGAGCAAGAATCTTCGTGTCAAGTACCGACGAGCTGTCTCTTTTTCCGGGAGATCTGATAGCATGCGGGCCAATCATTTTTTTCGTTCATATATACGTCAGTCTCCCAATTGAATTGCAGCGTCGTATTGCAGATGGGCCGGCACGAACCTGGTAATCAACTCGCGGGTTTGAGTCTTGCGTGCGGCTTGGTCTGGGTAAATGAATTCCGGTCTTCAGATACTCCATCTTTCCTATGTACTCTACAAGGACATCCTCTTCAACGCCACTTACACGACAATCACGCTTCGCCACCGGGCGATCGCGGGCAGCTGTCTCGAGCCATGCCTGAAGTAAACTCCCACGCGACGATACGTGCCGTCCTCGTTAAGCGCAAGAACGAGGCCTTTGGGACAAGCCTGTTCTTCCCCAGTCGTCTGCGGTTCGTGACTCAGCAGGTGAATGGCTGCAAGCCCGGTGCCCGTCGTCCGGCTGTGTTATATCCCGAGTCACCAGCTCTCCGGCTGTGTCGCACCTCAATCGGACGTCACTCGGAGAGACCTCGCTGAATCAAATGTGAAACTCGTCAGCGTGACGCATCCTTCAGTAATGGCTCCGTACGGAGCAGCATCGCTCGCAAGGCGCACAGAACATTCAACCAACACCGGATCCTCAAAAGTTCGCCTATCGGAAGCCCAAGAACCCCAGCGGTAGAACAAATACAGATCCAAAGAGTTGAAAAAACTAGCTCCGCGTGTTCTATGCGGTGGCAGTTGCCAAAGAACAGCACCTGTAGTGCTAGCCCATGACCAAGACGGTGCTCTGTAGGAGGAGTAAGTGTTTGGTGCCGAGGGGGTTTTCGGCATCCATAAAAGCTGCACCGGAAGATGAGCGGTGTTCCAAAGCCCAGCGACACAGGTTGGTTCTTGGGGGTTCTGGGGAGGAATATTCAGAGGCGCCATCATTCTTGCGATGCCAGAAATTGCGGGAAACCGATCCTCTGGATTAGAGAATGTACGCGAGGAGTAGTCTTCCACGATTTTCGACCACAGCAAGAAAAGCTGCCCGGGATGAGGAAACGCCTTGTACCCCAGGGAAGAAGGCAGAAAGGGCAGCTTCCCAGAGCCAAGATAGGTCTGATGCTTCTGGTGGTAGGCATCTCTCTGCTTACAGGGATGTATAAGCCATACGGATACGAAGGAGTGTGGCCCAATCACTTCGACCCAGCAGCATTTCCCAGCGTGATCTATCACTCGAAAACTCTCCTCATCCAACATCTCATCTTTGCCGGATCATCCAAACCCAGGATTAGTGCCTTTTGGGTACCAACGCGAAACACTACCGCCTAGTCTACGCTTTTTTTGCCATAACGCCGTCTCCTCATCAGGACGGAAGTTGCAGCTCACTTCGGCCTCAGACAAAGCTTATCCGAGAAGCTATTGCCTCTTCGGTGGAAAAAGGACTAAAGATGGCGGGTTACTCGCCTATTCATGATCTTTATCACAATTTGCTAGAAAACTTCCCAGAATGTTCTCGCGACTGTATGGAATCGGGACTACGGGCCACAGCAATATGCCTCTACGTCTGAAGACGCTGGTAGCGCTTCTGACTCTGGTTCCGATGCCTTAGTTGACGGTCTGCCAACTGCAGCAAAGCCGGCATTACCGTCGGTATCGTGTTAGCAGCGATCATCACCACTGCGCTGCTCTTCTTTTGGCGAAGGAGGAAGACCAATATGGATAGAAAAAATGGTCAAACTGGAATATCAGAACTTAGCAGTGGACGCAACGCTGGTCACCAGAAGTTGGACTCGAAGGTCCGTTATGAACTTGACTCAAGGGTGGTATTGTCAGAGCTGGAAAGCGGCAGTGGCCCAGAACGGCATAAATTAAGGCTAACAAGAAACACTACAGCAGGGGAAAAGAGACTATCTGAGTCCGAACGAGCCGGGAGGTTGCAGAATTGGATGGTGCATCTTTCATGCCTAGAGAGGATCGATCTGGTACTCAGCATGGGATCAACAACCCTGGCAGTGAAGCTAGCATGAACGGACAGGGTGCCGCTTCGATCCCGAGGATCGAAATCAGCCCTGCGACCCCAATGAGCCCTGCGCTGGCCTCTCTTTTCACACGTTAGAACGAATAGACAACAAGAACTAATAAGAGGCGGATAATATTCAACAGTCCGCTTCGACCCGAATAGTTGTTTACGGCAAGCGGTGCTGGTTAACATAAGAATACGCCACGCAAAAACAAAAATGACACAGGAAACTGCCTCAAGAGCCGGAGCAAAAACAAAACATATGGCTTTGACCGTGGCAGGGCTCGAACCTGCGACCTTCTCGGGATCAAGTGCACATACTTGTGAACGAGAAATCATAATCCACTAGAACACACAGCCGGGACTAGACGGTGGAGACGGTGAGATTGTGGACCTAACTCACCCGGAGCTCACCTCGTTGAAACGGAGCATCATCTTGCGGGTCACTGGAGAGGCACACATGGATAAAAAGAGACTCACGGAGCCGTTCAATTCAGATAACTTTTATTTCAGTTGCTGAAACTCCCAATTCGACGCCCAATCGACTTGACCGTCTTATCATGATGCAGCGGGAAAAAGTGCCATTGGCTTCTCACCCTTGTCTGGTGGTGGCGGTGCCCTGCTTTCAGCTCTACGCAGGTTCGGCGAGTCACGGCGGCGCTACGGGGCACCAAGAGCGAGCCCGTCATTCTCGCGACATGACACGGCAACTTTGTAGTGACAAACGTCGACTCATCCGTCACTGCCCGCCCCGAAATCTACAGCAGAATAGCTTAGCATCAAGAAAAAGAAGAAATACCCCCAGATGAACCCATGAACCGCATACACATCCCGGCTAACCGATGACGCTCACATCGTCTTCTCTTCCACTCCTCGCGACGCTCCCCTCGGCCGACGCAGTCTCCGCAACAAAAGGCTGGGTCACGGAACCAGACGGCCGCGGGACCCTTGGGCTGATTTGCTCCTGCGTCCTCACGCTGACGATATGCGTCTGGACGGCGCTCCACCTCAACGTGCCCGCCGCCCGCTCCACCGTCCGGAGCCGGGCGCTCGAGCGGGCCAAGTGGGTCCTTTACGGCATCTTTGCGCCGGAGATCGTCGTCGCGACGGCCGCGGCCCAGTACATTGTTGCGCGTTGGTTGAAGCGGGAGATTGAAAAGGACGCGGCGCACAGGCGGGACGCTGAGGCTGGCGATATGGCTGGCGGAGAAGGCGGCCTTTCACGGCACACATGGGACATGACGCAGTGTTTTTACGCCGTCATGGGCGGCTTCGTCGTCGGCCGGCCGTCTTTCGGCGAGGAGGAGGGCGTGGAGAGGGTGACAATCACACCAGAGGGTATCCGTCTGTTGTCCTTCGTCGGGAAGTTGCCAGAGATCCACGAGTCGCAGATCCAGGACAAGAGCAAGGCGGACTGGATGGCCAAGTCGCTGGTATGCATCCAGGCCGGGTGGATGGTGGCTCAGGTCTTGGGGAGGCTGGTTGAACACCTCCCCGTGTCGCTGCTTGAGATCAACACGTGCGGACACGTCGTGTGCGCCGTTCCTCTCTATCTTTTGTGGTGGAGCAAGCCTCTGGACGTTCTCGACCCGACCGTCTTGGGCGACGGTTATGAAGATGTCTTGTCGCTCATGTCGGCATGCTCATCCGTGAGTGCGGTCAACGGAGTCACCGACATCCGGTGCTTCATATATTTGCCTGCAGGAACTGTTGAAGGGCGAGATGTATGGGAAAAGGAAGCTGGTAGCCAGGAGGTCCCCAAAGTTCTCGTGACTACTCACCTCTCAATCGGGTCGCCTGGCTCGAGAGATCCTTCCAGATTTCTGGGCTTCGACGTCAGCGATCTCCAGCCTCGCCTGACTCCAGAAGTAATTGATCCGCACGTACGACGAGCGCCCCAGACGGCGTACCAGTACCACATCGACCGAGCCAAGCCGACAGTTGCCCCCGAATGCTTGCAGACATATTTTGCTCCGCCATACGACGGCAACACCTTACGGCACAGCAGCATCTACTGCAGGAGAATATTCCCAGATATACAACAGAGCAAACAATCTCACCAACCAATTAACACGACTTTGTTAGCACGAGCTTCGAATGCCGCTGATATGCTGTGGTCGCGATGCACCGCCCGTCCGGCGTATAGCTCAGTGTACTTCACGAACGTGCCATCGATTGGTGTCTTCCTCGGCGAGACAGACTATATCGTACCTCACATTGTCAACTTTCCATCCATGACCAATCTTGGACTCGGACAGGTCAATGTTCACCGCGACGTACTGCGGTCAGTCCTAGCCCTGACGGCAGCAGCGTACGGCGGCCTTCACCTCTCAGGCTGGGTCGACCACTTCCCGACGCCAGTCGAGCGGACTCTCTGGCTCGTGGCGTCCCTGACAATCGCATGCTCGGGCGCGATGCTTTGGTTCTTCTTTCTTGCCCGCCAAGTCTGGCCGCAGTTCGACGTCTTTGTCTCCGGGGCTGCGCCCGGAGCACGGATCACGATGGGGTACCAGAAACCCTGGATGAAGATGGCAAAGGCATGGGTTCTCGGCTCCGTGCTGGCCGTATTTGCTGTGGCGAGAGTCGTCTTGGTTGTCGAGGCGTTCATCAGCCTCCGTGAAGCGCCTGCAGCACTGTATGAGACGCCGGAGTGGTCAGACTTCTTTCCCCATTTTCAATGACATCAGATCAATAGTAGACACAAGGCGGCAACTGCTATGCCCTGGGTTTGACATTTGTAGATTAGGACATACATTCTTAGGAGTCCTTAATATATTTGACAGAAAGAAAAAAATGTGGTTGGATAGTCGCGCGACGTGAATGCGCAACTAGTGGTGTTTTTGGGTATCTTCTGGTGCCAGAGCCGGCCTCCGAGCGACATAGGAAAATGAGCAGATGGAAAGAAAGTCCGAGGGGCGAACAGATGCCGCAGAATGAACGCGGCTAATGCGGAAATGGCCTAAACTTCCAGCCCTCGATTAGTCGAGCAACTTTGACATGGTCTTTCTGTCTTGCTAGTCCGGCAGGAGTACCCTGACGGTAAGCAGCCTTCGTCTTGTAATCTTCTAACGTTTCGAAGACGGCACTGGCATGCACCATCCTCGCCCCTCGTTGCAACAACATCTTCACTGTCGCGAAGTGGCCTCCTACGGCCGCATAGTGGAGTGGCGTGGCGCCGTGGTGATCACGCTCATTAGAGTCCAGGCCCATCTCCATGAGGAGTTTCATCATCACAGGATGGGCTGTGCTCACGAAGAGCAGATTTCCGCCTGATGCTGACCGTTCCCTGATGTGTGCGCCTCCGGCGAGGAGAAGTCGCACGGTGGCAATGTGACCGGCTTGCGCGGCGAAGAAAAGCGGCGTGTAACCCGGCCAGGTCCGGTGGTCGAGGTCAATACCGGACGTAATCATCGTTGCGAGCACGTCGTTCTGTCCGAGATGAGCAGCTTGGTGTACGGGTGTCATGCTGGCGTTTCGACGCAACGGCGTGGTAATATCTGCGCCGCCCCGGACGAGAGCCATAGCTATACGCGTGTTGCCGGCCTTCAGGGCTTGGCTGATGATTCTTTCAGCACCGGGTGCGGCGTGGTCGACATTTGCTCCGACCTCGATCAGGAACTGAGCCGCCTCGTAGCATCCCAAATGCATGGCAATGGTGAGAGGGGTCTCACCGTGCTCGGTTGCGGGGTCGATCGGAGAGTCGGACTTGAACAAAAGATGCAAAATCTCGACTCGGTTCTTGTGGGCTGCCATATGGATGGGTAGATATCCATCGCTGCCGACGGCATCCAGTTTGGCCCCTCGGGATAGCAAGAGCTTTGCGGTTTGTAGGTCTCCAGCAGCGGCAGCGGCGAGCATTGGAAAGTTACCCTTGGTGCTCGGGTGGTCGATGTTCGCACCTGCTTCGATGAGTATCTCCGCAATATCAGGGGACGCGGTGGCGATTGCGTATGTCAAGGCAGTATGCTCGTTTACCCGGCGATCGAGATATGCCCCCTGGTCCGAGAGGAACTCCACCATGGGGCTGCTTCGCATTGAAATGGCGACGTGAAGAGCCGTTCTGCCGTTCTGGAGACGAGCTTCCAGATCTGCCCCATATTCAAGAAGCTTCTCTATCGACTTGAACCGATAGTTCTGCACGGCGGCTATCAGTGGTGTACGACCGCCCAAGTCCCTCCGGTCCACGTCACCGCCAGCGTGAATTAGCACGGCCAGAGTATCATCATCTTCTTTGGCAGACATGGCAGCATGATGAACGGCCGAGCACCCCATGACATCGACAGCATTGACGGACGCGCCAAGGTCGCAAAGCAGAGAGATGTACTTGTCCGAAAACTCCTGCTTGACAGCAGTTATTAGAGCCGTGTCTCCATCTTCTCCACGACTCTCCAAGTCGGCCCCGGCGATTGCAAGAAAAGTGGCCACGGATGGGATCTGGCGGTTGAGGGCACGACGGAGGGGTGACATTTTCGAGCCAAGGCTGGGTGCGTTCGGGTCGATTCTCTGCAACAAGAGTTTGACCACGGCGGCCTCGTCGCCCCGATCGATGGCATCGTGCAGCTCTTTCGTTGTCCTCATGCTCTGTTTGAACAGGGTGCCCGGTTTTGGCCTGAGTCTCCTCAGGGCCAAGTGGACTCCGGACACATCGCAGACAGACGATATGTCTGGGCGCGGCCGTGGGCCGATGGTTGATAGACGAAGTCGGCTGCCCTTGTTCAGGACGGCTGGGCTAATGGCGCAGTCCCATGGGACTAGACGGGACGAGTGCATGAAGGTGGAGTGGTTCTTGGATGTCACATGTTCGCTGCATTGTGTGAGTTCTGATCTCATCTGAATGTCCGGCGGATACGTTGACCCACCTTGGAACGCAATTGAGGAGGAAAGCAAGAGATTGGCGGCTAGTTTTGAGTTGTTGGAGAGTTTGCTTCAGGGTGTCTTCGTTCCAAATGATAGTAAGATGCCCCATGGACATGTCGACGGCGCTGTCGCTGGTCGCAGGACGAATCCGAGTGCTGTAGAAGTCGAGCGAAGCGAGGTTGGTCGAGATGGCCTCCAGGGCTTCATGGCAGGAATTGTCTAGGAGTACGGGGTCGAATACGAGCGTCTCGGGGATCGTTTGTCGAAGGTACTTGAAGCGGCGCAGGGCGTCGGTGACAGCCCGGCATTCTTTGGCGAGAGCGGCCAAGGTAACGGGAGCCGTGTTAAGGCTGTTGGCCGTGTGGCCGTACCTCTCGGCAAGAAGCTTCGAAGTCCGTATCAAGTCGGCCAGGCCGGCACCGGGCAGACGTCCCGGGGAGTCCATCGCCGGCGACCTAGGTGGCGAGACACATGGGTACAAACGGGCATCAAGATCGAGGGACTGAACCAACGAGAGGGGGAGAAAGTTGGCTTCTTTTGTGCAGGACGAGACGAGGGGAGATGAGGAAACGAATCGCGGGGCCAGGGAACGACCCATTCCGAACCAAAGACCACGGCGAAACGGTTCGTCCCAGAACGGTAGTTGGGGCGATGCTAGCCAGGGGAAACTATTGGGAACCATTTGGCGAAATGAGGAACTGGTGAACCCAGCCGGCTGGATACCTGCCAAGCGCGTAGCGGCACGTTAGTGTGGAACATGATGCCATTGTCCAGAAAGACAATCCAGATCATCGCCAGAGCTCTCGAAAGACGTCGGCTGGAAGACGAAGCGGCGAAAGAGGAAATGGGGAGGCCAATCCGGGTGCCGGCCCCAAGACGGGCAAGGGATTGGGATCAACGAGAGAGTCATGGCCGCGCCTAACTCAGTTCATGTACCTAGCACTAGCAGGTGGACATCGCTTGAGCCTTGATCCCCATGTCGACCGGGATGCCAAGGGGAGCCTCCAGACGGGAGTACAGATCAAGCATGTCCGCCCGTGGGTGATCCAGCGTCCAGGGGCCGGACGGGGATCCGTGTGGTGGCCGGTCGGTCCAGAAATGGCCCAAGAAGAGTCCAGGACGCGCGCTTGACGCTTGTCACACGCGGCTTTGACGAATCGAGAGCGCGAATCGCGGGGTTGAAGAAGACATGTTGGTCTGTGGCTGCGTGACTATCGACAATTGACGTGACGCTAAAACGACGCTCGTGCGCTTGGATGGGACATTGGCACGCCGCGCCAACGGGCACACGTGGGAGCGAGGGAGACGAAGAAAAAGACGAGAGTCTCGCAGCTCCGGTCCCTGAATTTCGACAGAAGCTTTGACCACACGGGACCTTGAACCGAGCACGAGCCACCACGGACACGGGCCACCCGTTCCGGCCTCCGAGGATCTCCCGACGGGGCCAAGGGGCCTCTGTGGACTCGCTGTTTTCACCTGAGACTTGATTGGGCGGGCGGCTGGCACCAACCGGAGCGCTTCCTGAGCCCACTAGCGCGTCCACCCGAGCTTCAAGCTTAGTGTCCAGGTTCCGTCGACGTAATCGACGTGATCCATCGTCTGAGGACAGGACTGCTCTTTGCCAACGAACTTGGACGTGAATCAACTCAACACAGGCGCAGTGCCAGCTACTGACGACAGCTTCTCTACAAGAACAAGCATTCAACGTGGCGGGGATATTTTGGAAGAAAGAGCCGTCTGCCGAGGCGGCCGCTGCGAACCCGTCGAACCCTCCTCCACCTCCGGACATCATGACCCAACCGCCGCCGGCACCGCACCTTACGCCCCAATTCTGCTTTTCGACGGGAACTCTCCGAGGTAGGAGCCTTTGGAATGACCAGGATACCTGCAAAGCGACTTAGGCTGACGCACATCTCTAGACTTTCTGCGACTGTCCCGCGCAAGCATCGACGACTCGATAACACAGAACCTAAATGCACTCGTGACACCGGCCCGCGCCGGGTTCGACCCGACGTCCACCGCACAGCGAACGCCGCGGAGCTTCCCCCGGCAAATAGACCCCCAAGCTTGCCAGACCTTCAAGGACAAGGCGCTGTTCCCGACATGGCATGCCCGGGCAGAGGTGCTGCACTACTGTGGAGTGGTTGCGACGAGTCCCGACCCCGACGATCCGGAGGTCCTGCTGCGGGAGATTGAGGCGGCCAAAGACAAGGAGCGGGTGGTGAACGAGCGACTGGATCCGTACTCGGGA
This sequence comes from Colletotrichum tropicicola, assembly GCA_025962755.1. Classification (NCBI taxonomy): domain Eukaryota; kingdom Fungi; phylum Ascomycota; class Sordariomycetes; order Glomerellales; family Glomerellaceae; genus Colletotrichum; species Colletotrichum tropicicola. The sequence goes on from JAOWMA010000042.1 coordinate 160,100, forward strand.
AGGTTCTTTCCACGAGAACCTCGTACAGAGCAGCTCGCCATGCTGATCCGGCAGGAGAAGGGCGTCGAGAACATCGTGCGCACCAGGACCTGGGATATGGTTAAGCAGAGATGCGGCGAGTCTGCGGACACCTGGGAGGAGGCCCTGGAGGGGTGGCGAAGGAGAACCGGCGTGAAGGGCGACAACCAGTAACCGGCACAGGGTCCACTGTAGATATTGTACAACATCACATGGTGTAGCATCACTGTACCACTCTCGACCACGAATAATGATAGACTTGTAGCAGTAGATTGACTGGGTAGTGTCCGCATCAAACAGAGCATCTATATAATCAGACCATTTGTTTCGAGGAGCATTTATAGCCTCACAGCCAAACCTTGAGGCTTGACTCGGGCGAAAAGCGAACAAGCTGGTAGGAGCAGCTGCATGCACGAAGACTTGCGGCAAGGAATGCGCAGCCTCAACTCTGGGCTTCTTGGCGGACGGCATGCGAGTGGTGCGTATCCCCAGTCCCAAGCCCTGAGGCTCTGGCTGCCGTAACGTGCCGACGGGACGGCAGCCATTCAAGACGGTGGGCTCCCACCAAAACTGGCCGTTTTCTTTTTCCGTGTCTGTCACCGTTGCAGTGGAACTGAACGTGCGGGCTCACGCGATGCGATGCCTGGGCGGTGAAAACGGATTGGCGGCCGGTCGGTTGCCAGCTGCCCCACCACGAGCCCTGGCGCCGCTGGCTCGCTGAAGCAGAGCCCACAGCGCGCAGTCACTGCTAATGGATAAGAGTACTACTAGGTACCTAGGTATCTGGCACCTGGGAACATCTGTGTGGCCGAACCGTCTCCAGCCAGACCCGACCCGACCTCACCTCCGTCTTTTGACTCGACTCGTCTGCAGCTCCGATTGTGGACTCGCTCTCGACACCTTCCAACATCCCACCTCACCACCCCCGCCAAGGCACGAGACTCGGTCCCTGACACAGCCGACTCTCGCCCTCGCCATCTCAGCCCTCGCTTGCATTTTCTCCTGCGAGTGCAGCGCTCCGGTCACGCGACTGCACCTACCCCTCCTTCACCTCCGAGGACCCCTCCCGACAACGCTGCGGACCAGCCTTTCGAAGAGTTTTGCGTCCGGCGACTCCAAACCGCCTCAGCCTCGTCCGAGACACGCCCTCGACGACAACAGCCCGCCTGGCTTCATTGTGACACCGCCGACTCCCTCTCCGATCCAACACCGCCCCCGATGCCGCAGCCTCTCAATTCGAAAGAGGCTTCCCTCTTTCGAGCCGTCATCCGCGCCTATGAGGACAAGCAGTACAAGCGCGGCCTCAAGTCCGCCGACCTCATCCTCAAGAAGAACCCCAAGCATGGCGACACAATGGCCATGAAGGCCCTCATCATGAACGCGCAGGGCAAGACCGAGGAGGCTTTCGCGCTGGGCAAGGAGGCGCTGACGGTCGACATGAAGTCGCACATCTGCTGGCACGTCTACGGACTGCTGTACCGCGCCAACAAGAACTTCGAGGAGGCCATCAAGGCCTACAAGTTTGCGCTCAAGCTCGAGCCCGAATCCGCCCAGATCCAGCGCGACCTGGCCATTCTCCAGGTTCAGATGCGCGATTATGCCGGCTACATCCAGAGCCGCACCGCCATGCTCCAAGCCCGCCCCCAGCTGCGCCAGAGCTGGACTGCCTTGGCCATCGCCCACCACCTCGCTGGTGACCTGCCCGAGGCCGAGAAAGTCCTCACCACCTACGAGGGCACTCTCAAGGCCACGCCATCCCGGACCGACTACGAGAACTCCGAGGCCGTCATGTACAAGAACACCATTATCGCCGAGCAGGGTGACTACCAGAGAGCTCTCGAGCACCTCGAGACCGCGGCCAAGCACAACCTCGACAGGCTGGAATTTTTGGAGCTGCGCGCCAAGTACCTGGTCAAGCTGGGCAAGAAGGAGGAGGCCATTGCCGCCTGGGAGGCCCTGATTGAGCGCAACCCCGACCGCCCTGCCTATTTTGAAGGATTGGAGAGCGCTCATGCCTTCTCCGAAAACGACCTGGACGCCAAAAAGAAGATTTACGAGACATATGCTACAAAGTTCCCCCGCTCAGACGCCCCCCGCCGCTTGCCCCTGAACTTCCTGGCTGGTGAGTCCACATCTGGCCCTCTTCCAATCCACCTGCTAACAGCCAGCACAGGCGATGACTTCCGCGGTGCGGCGAAGGAGTACCTGACTTTGATGTTCAACAAGGGCGTTCCCTCAACGTTTGCCAACCTTAAGCACCTCTACTCCGACTCGGCGAAGAAGGAGGCTCTGGAGGCCCTCGCTCAAGAATACGTCAAGTCGCAGAGCTCCAGCTCCGAATCTACTAACGGCGACCGCTCAAAGGGCGAAGCCGCCGCTCTGTATTTCCTGGCACAACATTACAACTACCATCTGAGCCGCGATCTGGCCCAGGCCCACAAGTACATCGACCAGGCCATTGAGAAGGTTCCTGGCAGCGTTGACTTCCACATGACCAAGGCCAGGATATACAAGCACCAGGGCAACCTCCAGAAGGCCTCGGAGACCATGGACCACGCCCGGTCCCTGGACACCAAGGACCGCTATATCAACACCAAGGCTGCCAAGTACCAGCTGCGCAATAACGAAAGCGAGAAGGCTCTCAAGACGATGAGCCTATTCACCAGGGCTGATACGGTCGGCGGCCCCCTGGCGGACCTCCTGGACATGCAGTGCGTATGGTACTTGACGGAAGACGGCGAGGCCTCCGCCAGACAGGGCGACGATGCACTGGCGCTGAAGCGATTCCACACTGTTCACAACATCTTTGATGTCTGGCAAGAAGATCAGTTCGACTTCCACAGCTTTTCTTTGAGAAAGGGACAGATCCGGGCTTATGTCGATATGGTCCGTTGGGAGGACCACCTGCGCGACCACCCCTTCTACTCGCGAGCTGCGCTTGACGCCATCGCCCTCTACCTCAAGCGCGCCGACCGGCCTTCAGCTAACGGCGTCAATGGCAGTGCGAACGGTGATGATGCTTCGGAGAGGAAGAAGGCCGCTAAGAAGGCCAAGAAGGAACAGCAGCGTTTGGAGCGTGAGGCCGCCGAGCGCGCATCGAAGCAGGATCCCAACAAGGGCAAGGCAAGCGAAGAGCCGAAAAAGAAGGATGATGACCCTCTTGGTCTGAAGCTTCTGGACGCCGAGCCTCTGAGCGCGGCGATGCGCTTCGTCACCCCTCTGCTGCAATTCAGCCCCAAGAATATCCAGGCCCAGTTTGCCGGCTTCGATGTCTACCTGCGCCGGAGTAAGTTGCATTTCTCGTTCGAGTGATTGATCGTTGCTAACGGGTCTACAGAAAAGTACATTCTTGCGCTGCGTTGCCTCAAGGCTGCTCTCGCGCTCGACGAAACCCACCCCGGCGTCCACGAGCGTGTCGTCGAATTCGCCCACGTTGTCAAGCCCGTTCTCGAGAGCCTGCCGGCCAAGGTCCAAGAAGTCATCAAGTCGGAGTTCACGCCCCCGGCTGCTGATCTGAAGAAGCACAACGAAGACTATCTTGCCAAGAACAAGTCTAGCCCCCCGCACATTGTCGCCGCCCTCAAGACGCGAAGAGTGCTCGGCGAGGACCGTGCCAAGGCCGAGAGCGACCTCGCGAACGTGGTGAAGGCTCCTGATGCCACTTTCGAGCTCGCCAGTGAGGTGTACGACCTGCTCAAGGCATGGAGGAGCAGCGAGACCGAGACTTTGAAGAAGGCGGCGCACGAGCGGTGGCCTGAGGTGACCATCTTCGCCTAGACGGGAAGATGTGCGCTACAATCACCGTCCAAGTCCGGAATAGCACGGCGAATCGATGAGCTGGTTGCCGTATTCAACACGCACTACGTGCAATCCAAATACCCATGCGATGGAGGCAGTTCCATTAGGTCATAGGCGGATGTCTTTCCTCGATGAGCGGGAGGCCAAGGCTGGGAAAAGGTCGGCGTTGGCGTGTGCTGCCGCATGTGCCAGAATGAGGATATAGTGCATAAAAAGTTGTGATAGAAGAGGGCTACAAAAAGCTTATGAGACTCCATTTCCGCTTGGAGCCGTTGTGCATGTTTCCGGGTGCTCTGCATGTTGTTTGTTGTATGTACCGAGGCCGTGATATCCGTCCCATCCCTGCCATTCCCGGTCGAGGCCTCTCTTTTTTTCCTTCTTCTGGTTACCTCTCATCTTGATTGATCTCTTTCTTACAGTTTACTGGTTGAATCCGTTGGTGACGTCGACAAACGCCTTCCACTGCCTCCAGGCCTCGCCGCTCTTGACGGCCCAACGCGCCCTCCTGACACCCTCCTTCCAGCGTCCGCCGCCGGGACCGCGTTCCGTGATGACCTTGCCGTCGTCGCCGGGGCCCATGTTGCTCGACTCGGCCTCGCAGATGCCCGATGCCACGAACAGGGTGGCGGCGTTCATGAGCACGAACTCGAGGATGGGATCGTCGTCGGCCATCTCGCCGCTCAGTATTCTCCTCAGAATCTCGGCGTTCTCGGCGGGCTCCTTTCCGGGCGACACCGTGTCCAGGGGGTGCGTCTTGAGGCCGAAGTCGCTGGGCTGGACCTTGAAGTGGTCCGTCACGAGCTCGCCGTCGGCCGACTCGGCGAGCCTCCAGACGAGCGTCGGCCCCGCGCAGCTCACCTCGTCCAGCTCCTCCTCGCCGCAGATGATCATGGCCTTCTTGGAGCCGCCGATGCGCAGCGCCTCGAGGAAGACGGGGCCGAGCTCCTTCCTCGCGACGCCGATGACGCGGGCCTCGAGGATGTCCTCGACGGGGTTCGCGAGGGGACCCAGCAGGTTGAAGATTGTCCGCCAGGGCAGCTCCTTGCGGATGGGGGCGACGTAGCGCATGCCCGGGTGGAAGACGGGGGCGAAGAGGAAGCCGTAGTTGGTGGCGGCGTAGACGCGGGAGATGGTGTCGGGGGAGACGGCCATGAGGACGGGGGGCCGGGGCTGCATGTTGTTGACGAGGTCGGCGGAGCCGGACTTGGAGGTGCTGGCGCGGTTGCCGTGCTTGGCGACGAGCAGCAGGGAGGAGGCGAGGATGCTGGCGGTGGTGGAGATGTTGAAGGTGTTGTGGGAGTCGCCGCCGGTGCCGACGATGTCGCACAGGCCGCCGGCGTAGGCGCCCTGGGCGAGGTTCTTGGCCCTGACGACGCGGGAGAGGTCGTCAAAGTCGACCTTGGCGGCGGCGAGGCGCATGACGTGGGCGCTGCGGGCCATGACATCGGCGCGGCGGTCGAGGTTGGTGAAGTGCAGGGCGATGAGGAGCGAGGCGGCCTGGGCGTCGGAGACCTGGTGGGTGAAGAAGTGGGAGATGGCGTCGGCGATCTCGTCCGGGGTGACGCGGAGGCCGGCGTCCGGGACGGGCCAGAGTTTCTTGAGGAGCGGCTTGATGTCGATGAGCGGCAGCGAGGCGTCGTCGGACCCCGCGACCGGGGCCGGAGGAGGGGGTTGAGAGGCCATCGCGGCGGGGTATTTTGCCTTGGGCTGGTGTGAAGGTCGGAGTGCCTCGAGAGGGATCAATTGGCTCGACGAAGGGTTAGAACAAAACTGAGCAAGTGAGATACTGAGTCACTCAGGCGATATAAGAGGTTGCTGTTTGTGAGTCAAAAGACTGTGTGTGAGTATGAGATTAAGAGAGACTCACCGTCGCCGATATCAGGTCGCGGTACGTAGATGCGGCCCACAGCTGATTGGCCAATTATTGCCAGATTAAGCCGTCACGGGGCGAGCTCATTGGCTGTGAGAGGAGTGGGGACAAGTGTCGACGCCGCCGGTTAGGGAATCTCCGCTCCCGCATGTGGCCAGGGGGGAGGGGGACGGTGGACCTCACTCAGTGGTGGAAGGCGCCGAAGGCCATTCTCGCCGTTGGACGCCGCACGTGGAGCTGATTCATCCAATTGTGTCCCAAACAACCTTAGAACGCCGGGTAAATGAATGCATTGTCCTGGCCGCTCGCAACTCATGGCTTTGTTGTTTCCTCCAACTTACTTCGCAGCCAGGCCATGCCGCCAATGCAGAGCGGAGGGCAGACTCGCAGCATGAGAAAGTCTGGCGGTGCTTGCCCGTTCTTCGTCTGAAGACGCGCGGCGGGGAGGCCGTTCCCTTTTACGTGAGCGCATCCTCTTCGTGGAGACGACAAATGACATCAACAGATGATTTCCAAGGTTGGCACAGCCAAGCAGCGGCAGGCCGGTGTCCTGCTGCTGTCCGGTGCCTGGCAGCCTTACTCACACCACCAACACCACCACCACCACTACCAGGAGGTGGCCAGCACATGGTATCTCACCCAACCCAAGCGGGACGTGTTGCCGTTCCTGAATGGAGGCAGCTCACCTGAGTTCTGCGTTTGACGGGTTCCCTGGACGGGGCCTGGGCCGTGGGGTCTCCAGGTTTGACATGTGTGTCTGCTGACAGCCGTCCGCTTTTGCAATAGCTTCACTTCCATGCTCGTAGCACGATGATACCAGGTAACCGGTACGTACCTGGTAGTATGTAAGCTTACTTAGGTACTTAGGTACGAAGGGGCGTCAGGCCGTGCAACCGCTACGGACGCCGCGGGCCCGGCGCATTAGGGCCAGCAGGGCGTGCTGCAGGACGCATCCGTGCCTGTGTCCGGGCTCATCGCAGCGCTGCTATCAGTGCCCGCCTGACCCCAGATAGCAGGCTACATGGCCCCGCACCGAGGCGACGCTGGCCGCCCAAGTCCCGCGCTATGCATCCCATCGGCGCGCTCGCAGCAGCTTAGTGCCTGTCACGGCGCACGCCCATCCCCGTCCGCATCACAATCTCCGATTCATCCGTGCCACTGTGCCACCTCGCAGGCGCACACCAGACTGGCTTGGGCCTGGCGCCGTCCACCACACGCGATGGGCCTCGGGACCTGCTCCTTCTGACCTGTTCCTGTCCACGTCCGCCGTCTTATCCTGCGCCTACGCCCGCGCCCGCGCCCGCCCGGCGTCCTTTTCTCCTCCCTCACTCCTCTCCCGTCTCCCAGAGGCACACGTACTGGATCTGGAACGTGTTCATGCTCGAAAGCGACAGCGACAGCGACAGCAGCAGCAGCAGCGGCAACAGCAACGGCGTCTGCTTCGGCATCGGCAGCGACACCACCGAGAGAGCAAGGGCCCCCCAAAAAGTCGATAACTGACAATGCCTCCTGGCCGCCTCGAGCATTGATCGGTCTCCTCCCACCCCTAGCGTTCCCTTCTCAGCACTCTTCGCCTACTCCACGATCTCGTCCGTCTCTTCAAGTCGAATACGCCGGTTTCCAGCCGTCAGATACGAATCGTCCTTTGGACCCGGAGTCCCCCCAGTCCACTGCGCATGTGAGCTGCGCTCCGCGGAGCCCGTCGAGATCCCTCCACCATGGCCTCCCTCCCTGCCCAGACCACCTCGCCCCAGACCGTGCCCGAGTCCATTTCCGAGTCGTCGCAGTCCTACGGCAAGCCGGCATCGCGAGGCGGCCTGCCCGAGACCATCAAGGTCGACGGCAACAAGTCCCTGACTTTGACCCCGGAGAACCTCCTCTTGAATGGTGCGTTGCCCTCCAATGCGCTGTGCGCTGTGCAATGCGCCCGGATGGTCGAGTTGGTGGCTGACCCCTTTCAGATCCTGTGTCAAAGAAGTCGAACAGAACGTGCAGCTTTGCTGGATTTGGCGCGTCAGGTTTGTCGTCCAGACCCCCCGCGGGTCTCCCTGCGCTAACAACCGCGAAAGCAGCACCAGCGACTCAGACCGTCCCTCTGTACAACGTCCTCTGGGCCGAGCTTGCCGGCCAGACACTCACCATTGATTACGCCAAGTACGTCGCCAAGCACAGAGTTCAAGCCGCGAAATGGACCTTCAGCGTCCCCGAGTCCGACACCGCGGATGTGAGGACATGGGCCGACACCCTCGTGACGAAGGCCTACGGACCCGCGAAGCGATGCAAGAGGGCCAAGGTCCTGGTCAACCCGCACGCCGGTCCCGGCGGCGCCGAGAAGAAGTGGCGCGGCGACTGCGAGCCTCTGTTCAAGGCCGCGCGCATGCCGATAGACGTCACGTTGACGACGTACTCGGGTCAAGCAGTTGAGATAACGGAGGCGATCGACGTGGACGCCTACGACACCATTGTCACCTGTTCAGGCGACGGACTCGCCCACGAGGTCTTCAACGGCCTGGGGAAGCGCCCCGACGCGCTGCAGGCGTTGCAGAAGATTGCCGTTTCGCACATTCCTTGCGGCTCCGGCAACGCCATGAGCTGCAACCTCTACGGCACGTACCGACCTTCGCTGGCTGCGCTCGCCATCATCAAGGGAGTGGAGACGCCCCTGGACCTTGTCAGCATCACCCAAGGCGATCGCCGCACGCTCAGCTTCTTGAGCCAGTCTCTGGGCGTGGTGGCAGAGAGCGATTTGGCGACCGAGAACATGCGATGGATGGGCGGCGCGCGCTTCACTGTGGGATTTCTCGTGAGGATTTTCCAAAAAAAGTGCTACCCCTGCGATCTCGCCGTGAAGGTCGAGATTGACGATAAGCACGGTGTCAAGGAGCACTACAAGCGGAAGATGAGCACTGCGTCGGTGACGAACTTGGGCTTCGCAGAAGCCCCCAACCAAGACCCCGCCGATGCCGGCTCGAGCCAGCCCGTCACCCAGCAAGGCCTGCCGCCGTTGCGATTTGGCACAATCAACGACAATCTACCCGAGGGCTGGGAGTTGATTCCCAATGACAAGCTGGGTAACTTTTACTGCGGTAATGTGAGTTATTTTTTTGGTCCCTCCAGCAGGGTACTGACAAGCTCTAGATGGCCTATATGGCGGCCGACGCCAACTTCTTTTCGGCGGCGTGCGCCAATGACGGCCTCATGGACCTCGTCTGCGTCGACGGAGACGTTTCGGTTAGCTCGCAGCTGAGCATGATGATGTCAGTTGAAAACGGAAAGTTCTTTGACAACCCTCTTGTGTCGTACAAGAAGGTTTCAGCCTACCGCATCATCCCGCGCAACCAAAAAGACGGCTACATCAGCATCGACGGCGAGAAGGTGCCGTTTGAGCCCTTTCAGGCCGAGATTCACCAGGGGCTTGGCAAAGTCATTTCGAAGAGCGGCGGGTACGAAGCCGCGGGCCCCGCAAACTGGGACAAGATCACCATCGGCAACAGGATCATGGCATAGACCATGGAGCACCTGCCGGCGTAGACTGTCATTTACGGTCACGGTAACGAACATCAGATCGTCTATTTTACTCCCCGACAGCGCACCAAGCAAACAAGACAGGAGCAATGACAAAAGACAGGAGGAGGGAGTAATGTTTTTCTTTCAAAAGTCAAGATACCCAGATAGACCAAGATGGGAAGAAGCGCCGCCGTCGCCGGGCTGAGTGAGACGCGAGCCCGGCCGGCAAAGCAGAGCCATTGGATATCAAATGTATAGTATAGAATAGCGTCGAGAAGATATAATTGCTTTTCTCTTTTGGTCCCACCATGCTCTGAAGCAGTCCCAGAATCATCATCACAAGTGATTTTTGCCGCCTCCCGTTCTAGATCCCAAAAACGCCGTGTTCACCGACCGATGCAAAGACAAATCGAGGTAGACAACCGCTCCGTTATTTATCGTCGATACCGCCCCATTCGTCATCGTTCTCGTCCCCGCCGTCGCCCTCCTCTTCCTCCTCCTCCTTCTTGCTCTCCGTCCACGGCAGGCGCTCGTCCTCGAGCGACCCGGCCGCCTTGGCGCGCACCGTCTTGATGGGCGAGCGCTTCAGCGGCTCAACGAGGCCGTTGACCTTCCTGGCGAACTCGACGGCCTTGTCGCCGGTGTCGCCCTCCTTGATGATCTGCGTCCTCTCGAGCTCGTCGACCCAGATGTCGACGCCGTGCAGCCGCAGGCCGATGGGCACCTTGCGCAGGTCGCCCTCGACCTCGAACGGCCACTCGGCCAGCACGGCCAGCAGGGCGTCGGCGCGGGCGTCGGCGTAGCCGCCGTCCCTGACCCACTGCAGGCCCGAGGCGAAGGTGCGGCGGACGAGGAGCAGGAACTTCTCCATGCGCAGGACGTCGATGTCGGTCCACTGGCGCGACATGGTCTCCCAGAAGGCCGAGAGCCAGGTGGCGACGTCGTCGTTCCGGAGGCACTGCGTCAGGCCGGCGAGCTCGGTGGCCAGGTTCTGCTGCGGGATCGGGCGGTCGCACATCCACACGGCGTAGAAGAGGCCCTTCCAGAGCTTGAGGGCGTCGAGGCGCGAGAGGGAGCGGTGGGAGCCGAGGAAGGTTTGGAGGGAGGTCAGGGCCTGCGTTCGGAGTTTGCGGTCTGTTTTTGGGGGGAGTCATTTTGGTTAGCTTGCCATGTTTGCTGGGGAAACGGGGAGGCGTTCGTCTTTGCGACAGCAACGCGGGACAGAGGAGGAGGGGGGACGAACCGCTGGAGGCCAGGTTTTTTATAAAGGGCATGTTCTGTTCTTGGGACGCCATCGTGACGGGGTATTGAGCATATCCTGCTCAACTGGACAGCGTTTCGGTCGGTCGGGCGTGGGGGTGAGCCGTCTGTTGCGAGGCTTTGCGAGGGACTGGAGGAGGCTGCTGGCTGGGTGGGCGAGATGGGATGCCCGAAAATAAAATTGTTGTTCACCGAGAAAACTGCCCCGCCGATCTCGGTGTAGAATGGCCGGGGTGCCCAATCGGGTCACCGTCCAAGGTGTGGCCCAGCCCAGACCCTGTCAGGAACATGCGCCGGTCCTCCACTTCGGCTCCGGCTTGGCGCTTTCCTCCGGCCCGACGTCTGCACTTCTGGGGCTGAATGAACAGCTTTCGCCAGGACATCGTTCATCGAGGGATAGAATTCTGGGCAACAAATTTATTTGCCTGGCTTTCATATCAGCTTTACACTAGTCTAGCAACCTTGGACAGGAATTTCTCTGAGATTGTGGTTAGACAGGCATTTTTGTTGGTTTGGGCACAAAAGGGCAACCAAAATGAGCTCCCAATACTGTTTCAGCTGTGTCGTCACATCACAGCTGGGAAGCAACATATGGGGAATTGCATGTTCAGAGCACATCAAATGTATTTTCAAGTGCTGCGGGCTGTTTGTTCTTCTGTCTTGTTTCCTGCTGCAATCAAGTGGTCCTCTGTCGTGTTGTCTGCGGCGCCCAGCTTGGCACCAAACCCACTCCCTAAAGTGACCATGAACCCATCATCTGTTGCAGCTACTTTCCACCAGAAAATCCCTTGGTGATCTCGGCGGCAAGGGCCTGCTGCGCGTGCTTGCTGGCTTGCTGCGCAACCTTCAAGCGCTCCTGCAGAATCTTACACTCTTCCTCCTTGGCCTTGAGCTTCTGCTAAAGACCATTGATCTCATTCGTGTGCTGGTGCTTGAGTTTGGCGATGTAGTCGCTGTGGTCAGTGGCCTCCTTGGAAATCTCCATCTCGTGCTGCGCTTTGGCGGCGGAAAGAGTCTCCCTGAAAACAGCCTCCTTCTTGGCGACCTCCTGACGGTTTGCGGCATCAATTGCCTTGGTGGCCTCCGTGTGGTTCTCCTGAAGCTCCGAGAAGAGCTTCTGTGTCTTGTGAACAGCAGTCTCAACGGCGGCGTGAATCTTTGCATTGTTCTCAGCAACCTTCTGCAGCATCTTCTGCTGGTGAACCCGCTTCAAGTCGCTGATCTTCTTGCCAGCCTCCAAATCGAGCCTGTGACTCAAGGTATTCTCGGCCTCTGCGATAAGCTTGGCGACCTGAGCCTCGGTGTACTTTGGGACCTCGACAACCTCGTATTCGTAGAAGTCTTCGCCTCGGGCGCCGCTGGCCTACAGTTCTTCGTCAATATCCAAGTGAAATACCTGAGAGGCAAGGCGCCCATGAGGAAGAATCCTACCATCTTCTTAGTAGCCATCTTGGTAGTGATGGGACTGAATGCCTTGGGCAAGGTCTGCAGATTGTCAGTCAAGCTGTGAGAGCTGGTACAGGTACTTCTTGAAGCGCCTGTTTAGATGCTCCGATCAAATCGGAGACTCACAGTAAGGGTTGGTGAAGAAATTGGTACTGAGAGGACGAAGGGCAGGCGTGTAAACACAAATATTGTGGAAGTTTGGAATCCTCAACTGCTTGGGGGGTTTGTTAGTGTTTATTTGGGAGAGTGAGGAGTTCAGGTGAGGTGAAGTGAAGTAGGCACCCCGAACACGAAGTGGGGATACGTACCTGTGGACTAAGGTAACAGTGAATGGACCAAGGGCCCAGGGCAGAGCCTCTCAAATAATTTGAGGACTTTTTGATGGAAGACACAAATACGTACCTAAGTCCATGCTTTGCCTCAGAGGGTGCATATTAAAGGGAAGAATCATAATTTCTATTCTATAATCCTGACTTCCAGGCCCAGAAGGCCCGGGGCAGCACCTATGGAATGCTGTGAGCACTCAAGGCGCAAGTGCAAGGTGAATTTCACAAGTATGAAAGGCACTCCTTTATATCAGTGGGAACGACATCATGCTCAATCATCTGTTTGTCGACTTGGCATCAAATCAAAGAACGGTTTGTTGTGAACTGCCATGATGTCACAGGGGCAATGTCAAACTCTTCATTACCTGCTTGTGCAGTAGTGGTTCTGATCTAGCTCAAAAACGCGTGCTTCTCATCGCAAAGCTTGTGCGTGGGCAACATTTATCCCAGCTGACCAAAAAAAACCCCCAAGCCTCTGTCCTTGCCCAATGATCACCAGATGTGAGCAAACAATCCACCATCTTCTAGGTGCTGTTTGTCCCCCACTTAAGCGCGCGCATGGCTTCTGAGAGACTGAATTAGAGCCTGGTCGGCTCTGCGAGCTTCCTGAAGCAGGTTAAGCTTCTCAGTCTTTTCAGCAAGCTGCTGCTGGAGGCTGAGTTCATTTGCCAAGCTGAACTCGGCAAGAGTCTGCATCTGAAAATCAAGACGATCCCAGGCAGTATCGACCTCCTGCTGCTTCTCGGCCGTGATGGCAGCAATCTGCTGGTTGTGGTGGTTGTGAAGAGCGTGGAGCTCGGCTGCATGTTTCTTTTGGATGGCAGCAAGCTGCTCTTGGTGAGTGGCCTGCTTCTGAGGGCCCTCAAGTTCGATCAAGACAAAGTCGTCGGCCAGATTGGCATCCTGCGTTCATAAATCTGTCAGTATGTCCTTCAGGCTTGGTAGAGACAAAGTGGGTTTCTTACATCGGCCTCGCCCTGCTCAGAAGTAGCTTGCTTGTGATCGTTCTGCACAATCATCTTCTCCTTGACCTTGGTGGCCTTTAAGGAAGTGAAAGTAGCCGTGAAGGCCATCTTGCTAATCCACAGTTAGCATTAAGGCTTCATCGCGTGTGCACCAGAACCAAGGCGCAACAAAGACAGTGTCCTTTTTGAACATACCTTGGATAAAGAAAAGTTTGATGGATGGATAGTAAATATGAGGTTGGTAGTGGTGGAGGATGGGTTGTTGTTGTTGGGGAGTCAAGATTTGATGGAAGTTGGTATTTTTGGAGGGTAGAAGAAGGTGAGGTTTTGTTTTGGGAGAAAAGTTTGGGATAGAGAGACTTGGACTTGAGGTGAAGGTGAACCAGACGACTGGAGTGGTACGTATCTCTTTTTGAGGTGAAGCCTCTGGCAACTGGGAACTGGAAGGAGCAGTGATACTTCACCCAGACCAGACCCACCCGCTGCTGCTGTGCTGGTACTCCAGACTCGCACGCGTCACGTCACAACGCGCTCTTTTCCCACAAGTTGAGGCTGTACGTATCTTCCTTAAGCCCTAATTCCAAAGGCAGTCTCGCTTCAGGGAAAGGTGTGGTCGTTCGCGTCCCCTGATATCCCCAGCAACCCTGCCTCCAAGAACCAACTCAGGCACTCCAGTCTCTTCGTCGGATCTTCTTCAACTTCTTGCCGCCCACATCTCTTTTCCAAGTCCCACCATCACGGAAAGGAAAAGTCATACGGAACTTAGAGTCGCTTCCATCTCCTTGCCCAGAGCCTCTTCTCCCGTTCTCATCTCAGTCACAATCCACCCACCTCTCAGGCTCTCACATCGTCTGTCAATCTCGCCTCCAAAAGATGGCGAACAACCCCTTCGCAATGCCGCCGCGCATCCCCGACCTGCCTCTCCGCGATAATCACTCAGCCAACAACGAAGATCCTTCCAGTTCTGAGACCCAATCCCAGGTAAGCCCGCATTTCACTGTGTGAGATTCCAGCATTGTTTCCCTATTGTTTCATCACACTGGTCTGCCTGTATTGTCGCTACTGGGCCCCAAGAGGTCAAGAGGTTGAGATGTCAAGAGACCCGGGGACTGAGGCAAGTGTGATCCCCGTGGCCATTTGGCCAGGCTAACCGCCCAGCTCTGGGTCGGGGCATCACCCTTCAGCTCCTCGTGCTGCAGGCCTTAATCGCCTCGGTCTTCAGACCTGGGTTGGCTCAGCTGGGTGTTTGCTGCTTCCGAGCTGGCTTGCTGGTGGTCGCAGGTAACGCCACTCAAGGGCCACCCTACTCTCTCACTTCACGGTACAGCTTGTCCAGTTGGGTCCCCCGGGTCAAAATCACTTCAGTGTGTGTTCATTGAGGTGTTTCTCAGCATTAACCAAGCTGGGATGTGCTCTTTGGAGACGTCCAAGAATTCACCCCTTTGCAAGAAAATTTGGGAGCGGCAGCAAAGATGCAGGGCACGGCACCAATGATGCATGATCAAGGACCTCAAGTGTGGCTTATCTATAGGATATTTGTAAGGAAGGCTGCTGACTGGATGAAAAAAAACAGGGAATGAGTCTTCAAGATGCCCACATTGCAGGCAACAACGGTGATATTGTCAACGAAGAGACCAACTCAGATGTAAGACGCGGCTCCCACAAGCACTTAGGGTAGAAGGTGCTAATTACTTAACCACCAGAACAATGAAGGGCTCCAGAGCATCACAGACATGACCGAGCTATCCAGCAACATCCAGCTTTTCCACGATGAATGTGAGAGAATGATCCTCGATCACAAGCTTGAGCTTTTGATGAGACAGCACATTATTCAGCAACGCCGTCTTGTACACAACTTGGAGAACATGATTCAGAACACATCCAACTTTGCTGATGAAATCGCTACCAACATGACGGTGCGCGAACGTCTTGAAGACTATGAGTGGTGCCTCCACCTATGTTACGGGTTCGTTGTGGCTGTTGTGTCTGTTACCTCATTCTACTTGGTCCAACTCTTGTTAGGCCTGTTGTGTCCAGAGTGCTGGGCTAGGTAACCTCCATAGGTAGCAAATTTGAAGGATCTTTGTGCGACTCATTCCTTGATCACAGTGTTGCCCTCCGGACGAGGCCCATGTCATGTCTTGTTTGCAATATTCTTAGTACTTTACTTTTCCCCCCTTTCTAACATTGTGATTCTTTGCGCCAGAATGGATTGTGATTCCATCAAGGAGGTCTCTTTGAGGTCACCCAACTCAGTGTGTGCCCCGCCCCCACGCACTCCTTGCTTCCTTCCCTCTCACACACACCTGCCGATCAACCCTCACTTCACCTTTGTTTTTCCCACCTCACACTTTAATATCCCAAGATACCGTACCTTAGGGGCTTTTTAGAGGTATTTGAAGGTTCTTTTACCCTTATCACGTGAGGTAGCAGCATTTTCTCTAGCTGGCCGCCTGTCTGTTGCTCTTCCTCCTTCCAATTAGCACCTTGCCCTCTTCCTGCTGGCCTGCCATCTTCCTCTTCTGCTTTTGCTCTTCCATCCCACGCCTCCATTCCTACTGCCACCGGTTTTGCAGCGGTCGCCAAACAAAAGCGCTCCTACGGAGCCACTCTCCCCTTCAGTTTCTTCATGCTAAACAGACGAAGGCCTGTCCACGCGGTGTCATCAGCGTTGCGTCTTGGGCATCCACGACCTCCACTGACCTTTACACAGTCTCGCGAGAACATAACGGGAAATTGATTGTTAAAGCCAAGAGGTATCTGATTCAATAATAAAAAACGTGCTTGCAACTATCTCATAACAGACTAGAGAAGCATAATTCCTCGCTGAACATGCAGTGTGGCTTGTCCGCGATCTGCAAACACGGCCGGCGATGTTGATGTTCGTCAGACCTTTGTCGCCTTATTTACCTGTGCCGCCATAGCCCGAGAAGCCACAATCAAAGACGCTCAACCTTTCTTTTCGCTCGAGACATCTGCCCCTGATTCGCCCTCGCGGTCCCAAATGGCAGTCTCCATGGACGGGTACACCAGGTCCGCGTCCTCCTCTCGCCACTCCTCCAGGTCAACCAGCTTCCACTTCGCCCTCCAAAATCTATTTCGCACCTTGTCCGACATACCCACCATGCGAATCTGCACCGACTTGCCAGCGTGTACCCGAATCTCGTCCTTCAGCTCCTTCAGCGTCAGGATGCCCGATGTGTCAATGAACGGAACCATTGTGAAGTCCAAAACAACTACAGCAAGCGGCGTCTCCTTGAGTCGGATCTGTTGCTGCGCGCGCAACCTCTCAAGCCGCTTCTCCGACGCGACGCTCCAGTGCCGCTCGCGGTCATCCTGGCTAAGGCTGCTCTCGACGCGGGGGTAGACCAACTTGATGGCCGTGAGTGTTGTGTTCTTGGCGCGCTCGGCATTGGGGAAGAAGATGGCGTCGTTGAAGTCGACGACGATAGTGTCTCCCGGAATGGAGATACCGGCGTTCTCGGTGCGGTTTTCGGTGCCGTTGCCAGGACCTCCGCCACTGCTGACGATGCGAGTGATGGGCTGGGGAATGGAATGGGTGATGTCCATTGAGCTGGAGTGGATTACGGGCTTGACGAACGTTGAGCGCAACATCGTCCACGCGATGGACCACGCCACGGCGACGCCGATGCCGATCTCAGCGCTCACAAAGATGGTAACCCAGAAGGAAACCATCGACGCAACGAAGTCGGCGAAGGAAATGCGCCAGAAGCGGTAGAAGAGAGACAAGGGGCCGAAGAGGTGGACAACAGCCATGATCTACGAAAGAAGTCTTTGTCAGTACCTCTCATCTTTTGTTTCGGCGATGAGACTTACAATAATAGCGGAGAGAGTCGATGAAGGAAGCCAGTACAAAGCAGAAGAAAGCACGTAGAGAGTCAAAAGGATGAAAGCCGCGGTAAACAATCCGTTGAGGGGACTCTTGACGCCGCACTCGGAAGCAACGGCCGTACGAGACATGGCGCCACCAACGGGCATCGTGGAGAAGAAACCGTTGACGATGTTGACGACTCCAAGGTAGTTCAGCTCCTGACTCTGGTCGATCTGGTAGTTGTTCTTCTTTCCAAAAGCTTTGCCAACAGCCAAGTGTTCGAGGGTGCTGGCCACAAGCGGGGCAATGGCTCTTGTCGCAACCTTCGAAACGAGGTTAGACTCTGGGATTCTGGGTGCCACGATGCCGTGGGTGCTGACCTGGCTGACTTTCCAGGCGTAGTCAGCCTTGTCGCGGCCGCGGTTGACGAGGTAGCTGATGAGTGTGAAGATGACTAGGACGATGACTGCTCGGGAGTTGGCCAGGAGCTTGATGGCAAAATGCCTCTTGCCCCATTTCTTGCCCACCTTCTCGAGGGCAATGAGTATGAAGAGAGTTCCGAATCCGATACCACAAGTCGGGCCATCCCACTTGGGCAGACGCCTGAGGACGTCGCCGATGACGTTGAAGACGCCGGATGGCACATTGGACAGACCAACGAGAGAACCGACCTGGCCGAAGGCGATGACGAGAGCCGCAGCTGAGATGAAGCCTGTGAGGACGGGATAGGAGACGTAGTCGAGGAGGAAACCAAGACCGAAAAGACCGATGACGAGGGAGTAGACTCCCACCATGAGGGCCACAGATGTTGCAATCGCGGTAATGTCAAAGCCCTCCTCGCTCAAGTCGTGCACGATCTCGGCCGTCAAGAGACCCAGAATGGAGGTTGGACCAGTTGAAAGATCTGTGTTTCACGTCGTTAGACCACTTTTGACACAGAATTCGTGGTTTCAGGCTCCAGACTCACCTTTTGAGGTTCCCATGACAACTGCAAAAGCGGCTGGCAGCCAACTTGAATACAGGCCGTTGGCGATGGGAATGGTTGCAATCTTGGCGTATGCCAGGGACTGCGGGATGAGCATGACGCCCACCGTCAGACCAGCGATGAAATCGGTGATGAGCCATTTCGGCGAGTACTTCGGCAACCACTGTACGATTGGCACCTTTTCGAGGAGATAGACCCCCGCGGCGGATGGGAGCTTTGGAGCCCCTGAGACGACAAAGTCACGAGCTCGACTAAGACTGGCGTCCGTCGTGAACTCGTCACGTACAGTCCCGACCTTTCTCCTGACGTGCTCCATCTCGAGAAAAAGACTTGATTTGCCGGAGAACAAGAAAACAAAAAGATGAAGAAAGGATGCCCGGGTCCGTTGACGGATGGAGCGAGAACAGACAAGTTGGTTTCAGCAGTTGAGATGATTATAGTCTTCTCGAAATAAGGGGCGTCCAGTCGTCGTCGGCGCCGCTCCCGGCCTCTTCAACTCATGTTCTGACTGTATCCAACGATAACAACAGTCCAGTCAGACCCGCCCTGCTGCTGATGGAGGCGTTCTTTATGCTTGAATGCATCACATCTGATCCGCGCATTGCAGCTGCCCGCTTGCGCAAGTCCTCCCGCTGCAACACAGACCACATGGACAAGCAACCTGAACCTTGGACGAGGGCTGCCGCCCAGTGTACCGAGTAGCCAAACAGACAAAAGAGGGAGGGATGGGAGTGAGGGGTTGGGACTTGGGAGGTGTGAGCCAAGAAGCCCGGATACAGCCCAAGAGCTACAACACCACGGAGCTGTACGACCACGGCCGACTACGACGATGACCAGTGGAACTGCCGTACCCCCCTTCGGACGACACTCGGTATTCCCTCACATGCCGACGTGACCGGGTCTAATGCAGTTCATCACGGTTTGGTCGTTTGAGAGTCGCGCAGTTCAGATTGGTGGGAGTTTGGGTACATCGACGTCTTGTGCGGTGGCATACGAACCCCTCGCGCGGAGTCGCGCCACGAAAGAACGCCAGCGAGACGGCCGGGCAGCGAGCATGCCAGCCCCTGGAAAGGGTGACAAGTGCTGCAACTCCAAGACCGTCCTCTCTCCAAGACTAAGGCCCGCTGTCTGGTTAAGCGCATGCGGCATAGCACGTCCATCCAACTCAATTTGAAACTGGACCACCCAGAGACGGAGCGGAAAGCAGGAGAGGCATGAGCGTGGCAAACAGACGGGTTGCAGATCACATGCCGCCAGGGTTGGGGGAATGAACGGCTCTGGCTGGACATGGACGAGTTGGAGAAAGTGCCTTATGTCCTACAGCTTGTTTGGAGGAATGCGTACATTCAACACACACACATTACTACGCAGCAGCAGGGCGCGGAGGCCAGAATTGGAGGCACGTCAGCTGAGATGGGAGCCCGCGCACCCTCATTCGCCGTGGTTCAACACCAGGAAACCCTGAGCATCTCATCGCTCGTCTGCGCCGACCACGCACCGCAGGTCGTCATTAAACTCTCTATGGGCATCCTCGACTATCCTTGGCGCACCAGAGCCGCAATGCTAAGCCGACCGCCAAGTCTGTGCTCTTGGCTCCTCGTGGTTCTGCAATTCATCAAAGCACCGATGGGTGTCTTGGCGGTTGCACATCGAATCTGTGCGAGTGTCGCAGACAAAGTCCCGCCCCCGACAGGCCGACCTGCGCGGAATCTGAAGAAGAGGAAGAGAGAACGAGCAGTGAGCGGCGACGGGCCAAGCGACCGAATGGCAGCCCGACGACTCAGTTTGGGTGACCTCCTACACAGCACGTCCGCCCAGTGACCCCCATTCGTCTTGGGTTGCATGCATTGCGCAGTCCGCAAGGTGATCTTGGCGGCTACATATCCAATTTCCTCATCGGGGTTGGCAAGAAGAGATAACAGGCTCGCAACTCCAAGGCAAAGCATCCACTTGGCTGTCTCTTGTCCTCTCCTTCGCCCACGCGCAATGGGACCTTGCTGTCGTCATCTGCAAACGTATCGCCGAGCTTCTATCTCAGGAAACGTCTCCATAGTAAGGTAAGCAAGCCGGACTGGATACCCTCCCTCCCTTCGACTCTCGGTCAGCGAGGAGAATGGGCTCTTTGCTCCTCCACTTCCCGAAAAGGGGAGCGTGTTCGCGCCAGCCAGCCTGCGCCTTACATGTACCGCAGCACTAGCTCGACGCGGGCACAATCCCACGTCGTTCGCTCTCCCTTCCCGCCGCACATCCTGGGCCAAGACGCGGGGTACATACCCGTCCAATAGCGCTCCCGTCACGCCCACCGGCGGTAGCAAGGGGCCTGGTCCGCTGAGGAACAAACGAGCGTGCAATGACGAGGCGACATGTCGTGTGCCGGTGAGGAAGGCCGGCCGTCTCCACCGGCTTCACACCCTCCCGCCGCCTGCTCGTCCTGTGGAGCTGGTTGTGTCTTCGATACGACGGGACAAGCTTTTGATTTCCCCGGTCGAGAGGTCGCATGCCAAGCCCGCGAATCAGGTGCCGTGTTCCGGCCATGTACGACCGGGATTCACGCCCGGCCTTGACCGGGGTTGGGCCGCAGTAAGCCGGGACTAGCTGGCAGAATGGCAGTCTACCCGCTCGCGATTAACGAGCGAGATTTCGGCGAGGACGGGTTGTGGGCCATGGGGGACAAGAGCCGTTGAGCTTCCACATATGTGCATACCATCCATCCCTGCCTAGGCTTACACATACATAACCAGGGCACTTGAGACGGCCGTGTACATTCCTACGTATCGATCAAGATGCTGCAGTCACACCGACAAGGGTTGCATCGGACCAAACAGATCCATCTCTACTGGCTGCCCGGTGATGTAGTGTCTGTTTGCGCAGACCGACGAATCAGCGGTGGTTGCGATGTCGATGGGATGGCGTTCCCCCTCGGCCAGGGGCTTGCCCTCCCTTCCCACTCCCGTCGCCTTTACCCCTCTCCTCCGTCTCTCCAAATTCCAAGAATAGGAATGGGTGTCATCGCCCGGCGACACTCCAGTCCTTTTGCCATTTCACTCCCACCCACCGAGGAGCTCCCGCGCTGTTGCCGCTGCGGAAAAAGATTGGACGACGACGCCCTTTGGCCTGGCCTGGCCTTGCTTGTCAGCTCCGTCGCGGCGCATCCCATCCTCGCTGAAACGGAACTATTTGGCCCGGAATGGATGGCTGCTGGCGTCGCCTTTCCACGCCTGCGTGCGTGCGGGGTTCGACCTTGGACGCGCCCTCGAGGCTCGGTCACCACCTTCTTGATCCTTCAGGCATTTCCGTCTCCCGGCCATACTGAACCGGTGATAAGGCCCAAGGACATGGGCGCGAGGGGTGGTTTTGCTGTTCACGGTAACCTGGCCGCGGGACGCGGAACAGGAGGCCAGGGCGACAGCCTATGGCGTTCTTGTTCAACCACACCGGCAGCATTGATCACGAACATGACCCCACTTTCTCTAGATTAGATCTGCTCAAGGCACGGCAAACCACCCTTTTTGCCACGGGCGTCCCTCGGAGACCTGTCGGTAAGACTATCTGGCGAGGGCGGAGGATGAATGATGAGTTGTTGCTGATGGACAGCAAAGTGTATACGCGTGCCGCTTCTAGTTCGAGAAGCGAAGGAGGCGATCTATGTGCGGCTGACTGAATGGTGATACAAAGTCCAGCCTTGGCAGCGGTGACTGAGTAATCCGTAGTGTTTGGACGAAAGAGTGTTTGCGGCCGCATGGGTACCCCGAGCAGCCCCGTTCTGTCAGAGAAGTTTGTTGAGTTAATCTGGAGGACAGATGCTTCTGGCTGGCTCAAGGCAGCGCAAAGAGACTCGCAAGAGTTCGGCTGAAAGGAGTAGAAGGACGAGCACAAATCGAAGACATCATGGATTCGTTGCCAAGATTAATGAAATGGTATTATTGAGAGAGATCAACAATCATGGAGGAGTTTCCAAGTGGTCTTTTGCTCGAAATGTTTCATCATAGTCAAACTGGAACGAAACAAAGCCAGACCCGCAAGCCGCTGAAGCCGAACTGTCATTCGATGTTTCCAAAACTCCCAGTGTGGCTGTGTTTCTTCAGAGTTCCTCGGTCTGAGTGCCATCGTCCTCCGCGACGTCCGGCAGGGTGATCTCGTCCTTTTCGGCGCTGCGGACCTTCTCCCAGAATTTCTCTCCGTTCTCGGGGTCCTCGGCGAAGAGGTGGTCGATAACCATCTTCTTGGGGGTTTCTCCCATCCACTGAAACAGGGAAAAATCTCTGAACTCGTCGGTGCGGAAGATTTCCAGCATCTCGAGGGGCTCGTCGCCGATATTTTCGACGAAATGGCCCATGTTCTTCGGGACAATGCCAACATCTCCGGGAACATAATCGAATGTTCTGGCATTTCCTTCAGACGCAAAAATCGTAACTCTAGCACGACCCTTGATAAAGAAGGACCATTCATCAGCGTTAGGGTGCCAGTGCATTTCTCGGAGCGCACCGGGCTCAATAATGGCGTGGGCGGCAGCGACGGTTTTCGAAATGGGAAAGTTTTTGGAGTCAGTAATCCGGACTTCTCCACCTGATGTCTTCTTCGGTTCCTGGGCCAACATTTTGTGGGTGAACTGGTGCTTCGACTTCTTGACGCCCTTCCCGTTGGGGGCCTCGTGGCTGATCGAGCCTGGGGTGGTTCCCTGGAAGATGTATTTCTCTCCGTCGGGAATATAGGCGAAAATTTCCGGCGCCAAGTTGAAGTTCTTCGAAATCACTGATCGAGGAGTGTGGGCTGATGTTCGGTCAGTATCTTCGTGCGTGCATGGTGGGAGCAGTCATGAGGCCGTACCAAGCCAGTCCGTCAGAATAAAGGTCGATTCTTCGGAGAAGCGACCGTCGTCGAAGATCAAGAGGAACTCAGTTCCATTCTCGCCGAGACCCTGCAGGGAATGGGGGACGCCGGAGGGGAAGTACCACAAATCCTACGTGAAGTCAGCATGGAGTTCAAAGAATTCTGTCGGGTCTTGGACTGCGCGTACTCCCTTGGACAAATCGTCGATGAAGTTGCCTCTTCGTAGTCGATGGCCGTGACGCGGACGCTGCCATCGAGGACGTAGGCCCATTCGGCTTCCTTGTGCCAGTGAAGTTCGCGGATCACACCCTCATCCAGTCGCATGTTCACACCAGCCAGCTCGACACTCGTGGATAGCTCGCGAACCGTGGTCTGTCGAGTCCATCCGCCCTCCTGTGATGTGTCAGTCACAATTGTATCTCATGAGCTCCCAGCCAGGAGGGTACCAACCTCAATGCGGATGTGAGAGTCGGCAAAACTCCACCGCATGTTGGCCAAGTTGCCATGGTCGGTGCTCGGAGGCCGAACAAGATCGGGGTTCTGTCTGGAACGAGCTTCGTTCCATGGACCGAGGACAGAAGCACCGAGCCCATTGCGCCACGGCAATGGATCAAGTTTGTCCCCCACGGAATCGACAGGTCCGTCGTACTTATCCTTGTGGCCGGGAGTGTAGGGAGACGACGTGGATCGGTACTTGGAGGGAAGTTCGTGTCCGTCGAGGAGACGCTGGCGAGGGCTGTCTTGGATGGGAACGGCGAGGGTCGGGGCGAGGAAGCTCAGGACAGCTCCGGAGAGGAGAAGGCTGGCACCGAACTGGCCGTCCGGAAGATGCATGATGGGCGCTTGGTGTGAGTATCGAGGTTCGAGGGGTAAGGACTGAGTTGCTTGGTAGCAATCGTATGACGACTACCCGGCCATGTGAGCTTTTATACTCATGGTGTTATGGCCAAGACGCGAGGATCCTCGGTACGGCTCTGGGAACATTTCGGGACCTAGAAGCTGAGAGCTCGCTCTGATTGACGAATGGGCAAACACTTCGACCCCTGGCGAGGCATATTTGCCCAAGAAACAGCTATCGGAAGCCTCGCAGAGCTGCAGCGCAATTGTTGACTCCGAGTGAAGGCCGAAGCTTCTCCGCGTCGTGGACAGTAGCTATCGCAAGGGTGTGAAGCGAGCTCGACCAAGCCGGACCTATCGCACGATGCTGCGGGGTACGCTGTAACCGCGCAGCTCTTCACCCCTTTTCCCCAAGCTCCCACCCCTGAAAGCGGCAAATGATTGGTGACGACCGCCAGCTAGCTGTAAAGCTGGCCGGCTTTTTGACGGCATCTGGGAAAGGTATCGACAGACTTGGGCATGCTGCTGCTGCTCGATTCGAACGATGCTGAGGGGAATGCATTCTTGGAGAAGGGACGATAAAGATGATGACGCGGCTTACATGGAAACATACGTACCCCCCTTCTGCTCCTGCGGTCAGAGAAGTTTTGTGCTTTCAATCCTGTCCTCTGTACTTCAGTCTTCAACATTGACCACAAGCTCACCACCCTGATGCTTTGCCCTACGGTTCTTCCAGAGATCTATGCTTGTTTACGCTGTTCATACTTCACTAGCACCCATAGTATCAAACTAGCACTTTCTTTTTACCAGACTGAAATATGAGTTCAATTTCTAAAGATCACCTGTTGCCATGGACCATTTTCCCCCTCACCCTAAGACTCTTAAGCTGCCTTATTCTTTGAGGCATTAGAAGGAAGGATACGATCAAAAGTAGTGAAAGTTGTAAATTACATAAAAATGGCTTTATGTTTTCTTACCACCTCACCTTAGATAACAGCTTTGTGTTTGATTGCTGGTGGGGGACAGGCATTACTTTACTGTGCTGGCCGCTGTGACAACCCAGTTGATTCTTCACAAAAAGAAAGATGATTCGAACACGGATGTTGAAGGCCTCTGGCACAATTACCCGCACCAGTATCATATGGTTAGCTTCTCTCCCCCTAAACCGGTGGGGCTGATGCTATTCACCACAACTCAGCCCATTATGAGCTTCGCGATGGCCCTAGCTTCGGCGACGACATCCACCAGCAATCACACAAAAGACTTCTTTCACCTTACCTCAACTCTTTCTTGTTTAATTTCAATCCTTTGAAGGACCACCAAAGTCACCCACATGCCCAACATCACCAAGGTCTCTCAAGAACAAAGCTAAGCTCAAGATGTCACACAATACAGCCAACAATTTCGACTGGTATATCCTCTTCAACGTTTAATCTCCAGAAATACATACTGACAGCTTCCAGTGCCACCATCCGGCTTGCCAATGGTGAGCTCTACTGGGCGCAGAATCTCACCGCAGCCAACTTCGGCTCACTGGTTGGTTTGAGAGGCAATCAACACGAGCCCAAGAGCCGGGAGACCGAGGCGGAGCATGATGATGTCGAAAATGCTGTTCTAAGACTCCTGGACTACGACAATACCGATGCGAATGTCCATGGCAGCAGTGCTATGGCTGAACAGGAGCACCAGGATGGCTTTGCTGCATCTCAACCCGCCGTCGCCCCATTCGGTCAACCGGTCGAGACGTTTGGCCAGCCCTTGATGAACCACGCGACTCATCAAATCTGCCCAGCTTCGTCGGCCTCTGCAGCGCTCTCCGTTGCCACTCCTGTTGCCGCGCCCCTTGCATCTTCTTCCGTCGCAGCTCACGGCGCCACCGCTGCGCCCTTCACCGATCATGCTGGACCGAGTGCCTCCCAGCCGACGAACAGCGACGCCACCTCTACTGACGGTGATCAATCTGGCAGAGGACGTACGAAAACCTGTTGCGTATGCTCAAAGAGATACTCCAGAAACGACTCGGTTCGCAAGCACATTCGTAAGAAGCATTTGGCCCATATCTTGAACCAGGAGGAGCAGAAGGCCAGAGCCAGGGAAATGGCTCCTTAAATAGGTATGGAGCAGTGACAGTCATGCAGCGATCGGAATTGGAAGTTGGTACCTAAAGACTGGCAGTGGCGGAAAGACATTCAGGCACAGAAGACGACGCGGAACCAGAGCTGGACATTGTACACCAGGCCTTCAATAGTTGAATCAGTTCAGGTTCAGGAGTGCCACCAAGGCAACGAGTTTCAGAATGAATGAATGACTGTTTCATTTTTTGCTAATCTGGAATATTAAGGTCTCTAGTACTTTTGTTTCTCCTCCCAGCCTGCCGGATTGCACTCTGAAAGTGCCATTACCATTGCCAATTTGACGTCAAATCCTACGTATTTTTCTTTCACAGCTGGAATGACCCGACTGCTCACAGAGCAGCGAAGGCACCGACGGCGAACATAGCCAAGAAACCGAGAGGGCCCTGGATCGGAGCGCCGTTGACGGTGACGGGAGTGACAGTCGACGTGGCAGTGGCAGTACCGTTGCGGGTGGTGACGGCGTTGGTGACGACGGCAGTTCTCGTGGTGACGGGGGCGACGCTGCCGGTGGCAGTAGCAACAGCCTGGGAGACTCTGCTGGAGGCAGATGCCACCGCGGAGGAGACGGCGACACGGACGGACGAGCCAGCGGAAGCAACGGCGGAGGAGAGAGCGGCTCTGGCGGAGGAGACGGCGGCGGGGGCGACGGAGCTGGCGGAGGCAGGGCCACCGCCTCCGGCAACGGCAGCGCAGATTCTGCCCGCGGCGGGGAGGACCTGGCCTGGAAATTGAATGTCAGAATGGTTTTCAACGCGGCTGTGGCTTAGTAGAACATACCGACTGCGACTTCGGCGCCGCAGCTGCTGAGAACGCAGGGGGTACCGGCGGACACGATGGCCTGGTAGTTGGCAGGGTTGCACAGGCAAGGAATATCGCCGGGCTGGCACTTTCCGGTGGAGATGACGGCCTGGTTCAGGCAGCTGGTGGCACAGGCCGGGATGCCGTCGAGCTGGGCAGCAACGAGGCTGACCACGGCAAGGATGGTGGCGGCGGTGAACTTCATTTTGAACGGTGAGGGGTTGTCGGTGGACTTGGGTTGAAAGATTGAATGGTCGAGTGATGGACTGGTGGTAGGACAATGAAAGAGTTGACTTGTTCGGGTGAAGTGATCGAGTTGTGATGCGCTGAAGAGAGGAGAGGAAATGTTGGCCAGGGGCGAAGAAGCCCTTCTTCATATACTCCAAGAGCTTCACTTGGAAATACCTAGGCATGGCGATAGCCTGCCCGGGCGACCTGACTAGCCCCGAGAGAGATTACGCTGTTCCCGGACCTGTGGTCCACCTCCGGAATGCGTCGTTGTTGCTTGCAGCCACCAACCTTTCCGTATCCGTGAGTGAGACATCCCCGTACCCAATCGGACTTTTCTCCTGGCAGCCTCAGCTCGTTGGTTCCTGGGGCGGAGCATGGGAATGCGAGCTCGTTGAGGGGGGGTCGCATGGCAGTTCGAAACGGATTCCGAAAGCGACATGAGCGCTGAACCCGTCAACCTGGTGATGTTGCCAATTACCCGGTTTTCTGGGAACTTCTGACCTCATGCTGCGATATGCGGGCCAGCTGGGTAGGGCCGGAACGCTCCGAAGACGGCTCCGACAAATGCATCATCAACCTCGTCTTGCACACGGCCGAGACGGGAATGCAGCCCCGGAAATGTCACCGAGCAACTCACTCATTTTTCAAGGAGGCTTCTCGTATTACTCAAATCGTGGGATGAGCTCAAAGCTACCCTCAGGGTGATTGATGGCTGACTGGCGTTCACGGAGAGAAAGCTTGGCTCGCTGGAGGCGGAAAAGATTCATGTTCCCCGGCTCAGGAGGTTTATCTGATCGATCTGACAATTCCCCAGCAAGATGACAGAACCAGGAGAAGCCATTTGCTGCAAATTATTGGATTTCGATCCGCAAAAAGCCCATGAGACTGATGAAGCCTTGACACTTGAAGAGACGGAGTAAGTTCCGTCATTCAGAAGACGCCTTGGGCTGGCATAGACACTAGGTTCGAACGACTTCCGCCACGAGCTATGCCAAGACGGACAGTTGGCAAGCCACCGGCTGGGTTGACACGTTGCTCAACAAAGTGTGCCTGTCAGAGTGGCCTGACTTGAGATTCAGGGGCACCGGGTCGGGAGCTAGGTGAGATGGGGGGTCAAGAGTAGATGGCAATAGCAATTACAACTTGAGCTGACGCTATCTAAAACTATTTGCTACACGGCACAGGAAATCTACATGATGCATGTTTTTATGCGCTCCTGAGAGCACCCGTCTGACCCGAGCCCTTTCCATGCGATCCGTTACATGTCTAGTCCGTTCCGTTCCGTCCAAGCCCATCCCGCCGTGACAAAGGAGACGTGTATCAATGAAAGACCCTGCGATGACCACATAATTTCACTCATGCTGAAGAATCCAACAAAAGAGAAAAGAAAACACAGTAACAAAGGAAACGCTTCCATAAAGTCCGTTCACTGCCATAAAGCCTGACCTGGTATCCCTTCGTTAAGCCCATGCTCCGTGTACCCAATTCCATGTAAAATGTCGAGAGCCTAGTCGCTCTTGTCGCCCTCGGACTGGGACGAGGATCTCATCGCCCGCAGTTCGCTTCGTCGCATGACTTGACTGCAAGAAATGCCAGTTAGCATCATGTCAAAGTAAGTCTCAGCGGTAAGGAAAGGAGGTTCGGCTTACATTCTGCCCCGCTCATTGGGGTCCCGCACCACCACCAACTGCTCCTTCTTCTTGTCGTTCTCCTTCGTCTTCGAGCGAGACGACTTCTTCGACGACTCTCCGGACGGCGACGACATGCGTCCGCGAAGCGAGCCAATTTGCTGCTGGAGGTTGTTCACCTCGGCGACCGACGCCTCGTAGGACGCGCGGAGACCATCCAGCTGGGCGTTGACAGCGCCAAGCTGAGCCGTGAGCGACAGGTTGTCTTGACGGAGCTGCGGTGCTTGGCCGGCCTCCGGCTCAAGCGAGGCGACGCGGGCTGCCAGGTCATCTCGCTCCGCGGTGAGGGAGCCGAGCTTGACCGTCTCTGACTGGAGCTGGTCGTTGCGCTCCTGGAGCTCGGCGATGCGTTGACGGAGCTCCTCCAGGACGCCGGCCTCGGACGGGGTGGGAGCCACAGACTCGGCTTTCTCCGTCGCGGCGTCGTCTCCGGCGGGAGCCGCCTCAGGTACGGGCACAGCCTCCGCCTCGGGCGCTGCCTTGGACGCCTGAGAGGGAGCAGCCGACTTGACGCTCGCTGCGTCATCTTTGACTTCTTCTTCGACGGGGGGAGCGGGAGGTGCTTCCTCAGGGGGTGGTGGCGGCGGCGAAGTATCGTCATCGGCCTTGACGGTGCCAGCGTCGCTCTCAGCAACGGACGGAGCGACGGAAGGGGCGGCTGATCCGATGAGAGACTCGGCGCGCCGAAGGTCGCTGGTGACAGACTCGTTCTCCTCCTTGAGCGAAGCGTTCTCTGCGCGGAGGTTGGCCCGCTCCTCCGAGAGGCTGAGGATCTGAGAGCCCTGGTCGTCTTGTTCCTTGAGCAGCTCCCCGACTTGCGACTTGAGTGTGCTGTTCTGGCCCTTGAGGCTCTCGATACGGGTCTTGAGCTTGTCGTACTTGGTCTGCACACCCTCGAGGTCCTTGACCCGGGTGTCGAGCTCTGCCTTGCTGATCTCGAGCTCGCCCTTTCTGGTCTCCAGGCTCTCGAAGCGGGCCTGGAGGTCGGTGTTGGCGGTCTCGAGCTCAGCGACGCGGACCTCGATCTCTTGCTTCTCAACCTCGATGGCGTTGAAGCGGTCCTGGATGTGCTTCTTCTCGGACTCCAGCTGCTCGATGTTGGCCTCGAGGCCCTTCTTCTGCTCGTCCAGGTTGTCGATGCGGGACTGCAGGCCCTTGTTGGCCTCGGTGAGGGCCCCGTTCTCCTTGTTGAGGGCGTCGACTTGGGGCTTGTACTTTTCGACGTCCATGCGGAGGAGGTTGCGCTCGGCGGTGATGTCGCCAATCTCGGTGCCCTTGAGGATGAGCTCCGTCTCGAGACCGCTGACGCGGATCTTGAGGCTGTCCTTTGTCAACTCTAGAGCGGCGATTCTCTCAATGAGAGCTCGCTCCGTCTCTTTGGTGACGGCATGGATGTCGCCGAGGTCCTTCTCCAGGTTGGAGCAGCGAGCCTCGAAATGCTCTCTGGTCTTCTGCTGCTCGGCGATGTCCTTCTCGAGAATGGCGTGCTTGGACGAGACCTCGGTCTTGGCCTCTCTCTCGGAGGCGATCTGCTTCTCGAGGTCGCTGGACTTGGCCTCGAGCTGCTCCTTGACGCCCCTGAGCTCGTCGCGCTCCCTCTCCACGTCCTCGAGCTTCTTTTCATGCTCACTGAGTGAGCTCTTTACATCATCGAGGAGGCGGCTTTGTTCCTCAAAGTCGCGGGCGATCTTGTCCTTGATGTCCTGCTCTTCCCTGCGTTGCTTTTCTGTTCTTTCCTTGTCCGCAGACAGCGTCGAGAGTCTCTCGAGGGCGTCCTCCAGCTTCTTGTCGGTGTCGGACTGCTTGCCGAGCAGGCTTCTGGTCTCCTCCTTCATGCGCGAGATCTCCTTGAGGAGGCCATCCTCGACCCTCTCACGCTCACGGAGCTCAGTGGAAGTGATGCGTTGCACCACAGGAGGGGCGGGGGCTACGGGGGCTACCTCGATGTGGATGGTCCTCCTGGCCGGCGCGACGACGTCGACGCGGGCTCCCTTGAGGTTGGCGGGCTTGGCTGGGGGGGATGGGGCGGTGGCGGCTTTCACGACTTGCTTCTCCGTGGTGAACGGCCTGGTCCGAGTGGTCGCGGTGACGTTCTCGGACTTGCTGGGGAAGGAATCATGGTCGTCTGAAGCCACGCTGGTTGCGTTGGTAATGGTAGAACGGGAGTCGAAGCTGTACTTGGACTCGGTGTCGGAGTCATTGGTTTCATCGGCGGATGGGTAGTTGGTGGGCTCCGGGTTGGAGCGCCTCCATGGCTTGTCGAGCTCCGGTCGAGACCGGAAGCGGAGAGAAGGGGGCTTGAACAGCAGAGGCTTGCTATTGCTCTTGCGCCTCCAGCTCCCAGATGAGCTGACGCTCACCTCGGAACCGTTGTCTGCTGAGTGATCCATGGGAGCGAGAGAGACCTCAGAGACGTTGGCGTTGGTCATGTCGAGCCTTTCAAGGGGCATGCTGTCTGGGATAGAGACGGAGGGCCGCCTGCGCATGAAGCGGCTGCGGCCCTTGACGGGCAAGGCGTCACGGGTTGGAGCCATGGAGTCGTTGGTAGGTGGTGATGAGTGGAGATGTGATCGGGGAGCAAGAAGCTCAGATAAGATGTGAGGTGATTTTTTTGTGGTTTTCTCAAGTTATGTGCCAAGCTGGACGTCTGATCTGGGGCTGGTGAACTCTGCGAGTGACATTGAAAGTGTATTGGTGAGCTGATGAGGGGTAAAGTTGCATATCGGGTCTGGTCGGATCTACTATCAAAAGGATGATGAGATCGGATGGGAAGTCTGGATGCAGGCGGCAAGTTGTTTTTGTCAAGAGTATCCAGAGAATGGTGTTGTGGGAGGGAAGAAGAAGGGAGAGACGGGCGGAGGGTGATCGACGTACAACACCAGCCCAACCGGCAGAAAATGATATTCGACACTGCCCGCCTTCGTCCGTGGCCAGCCCCAGCGCGCTTACCCCCGTCCAATAGGGCACATACGTCAAGCAACCTCGGGCGGTCCCCTCGAGCGAGCTTCGAGACACGGCATGGTCGAAGCCAGCAGCGTCAGGGGGGTGAGGCGTGGCTTCAAGGCGGGCCCGAAGTGAAGGGGGCCTCTCCTCCACGGAAACGGTTTGGCGGGAACGCCCAGCATACATCCGGAGGGCCAGATGGAGTCCAAATTGCAAACGCAACGTCGTCACTCCGTCGCCCTTCGGGCAGAGACGACCGGGCTGATTGGGCGATAGCGCTGTCAGGAGGAGCAAAGCACGCTTTCCAAGGCCCATCGACCTTGTCTAGGACCGCCCCCATGGATGCTTGGGCCCCGGTCTGGTATCCATTCTCGCCTCCCGCCCTGCCGGGGCCCAAAATGCGGGAGGCAAGGGGGTGTGCCGGCCATGGGTTTGGACGAATGGGCTAGGGTTACAGTGGAAGGAAGACTGGACATTCCGGTATGGCTGTGAACGACCTCAGGTGGCGAAATAGAACATGTGTAAGTCTCCCGTTGCTGGACAGTCTTTGGGCTTCTGAGCGAAGGTGCTTCGTCCTCGGCTGTTCTGCACTTTCTCCAATGCGCTACGCTTTGCTTTGCTGTGCTCTCTGCTGCGTACTCTCGTCTCTTTGGAGGCGTTCGTTCTGCCAACGACGTCTCCTGCATTTGCTAGTCTCTGGTCTGTCTTTGCTTTGCTCCGTCGAGGGCCAAACACACGCGAAGCCCTATTTTGCAGGGGTTGGACGGGCCACGAGGGAAAAGGAAAACGAATCACAGAGACTACTGCGTGCTGAGATGAGTCAGGCAGGCCGGGGCCCGGGGCCTGGCAGCCAGTCAATCCGGCAGGGCAAACGGGCGGAAATGAATTCGATTGGGCTCGTTCTATTTTTCGACCAGCAGTTTTTTGTGCGCATGGCGTGTTGTGTGTTGTGGTTGTGGGTTGGGCATCGCTCACGTTGCTCTGCTTGGGCTAGGCCGGCGCAGTTGGGACGCAACGGACATGGATCCGACGCGTTTTCACTGCAACCAACATGCAAGTTCCCGGAGGCGGCCGGGGGCAGAGTCGAGACTTGGACGTGGTGGCCGGTGATTCGTCCGCTTTGCGGGCCGAGCCTTGTCGTTGAGGCCGGACCCCGGCCGGTCTGCTGCTGTGAGCCCTCCCGCCTTGGGATTTGCCTGTGATGAGAATGAGATGAGGGTTTAGGCCTGCGAAGTCCAGGCTCTCTTCGAGGCTCTGTGTGTATGTCGAATCGGATACTCTGACTGCCTTTTGCCTGTTTCGTGTGACAATATAGCATCAATGACGGCTCGCTGTCGTCTGACTGTGTGCCGATTCTGGCTTGTCGGGTCGAGACTCCAGGGACAACAGTGTGCCGCCACTCAACCTAACCTCGCGAGCCAGACATCCACAGACACAAATCCGTTGGTCAGTGAATTAGTGTCTCCGAGTGGCGGTATGCTTCCGTTGAGGGAGCCGTGGGCCCTTCGGCCGTCTCCAGACGATGCTCGCAAGGAGGAGTCGGAACCCTTGAGGGCTACATGGTGCTTCCAGGTTTGCAGTGGAGACCGGTTCCAGTTGCTGTTCGCGCATAATTCGTGTATCCTGGACGTTAACAGGGAAGCGCGACTTCCATCTTCCCGGGTTCAACGACATACGTTCTTACATACGGACGTACGCCCCCCGACCGTGGAATCTCATCTAGAACCTCTTCTTCGACTCCTTGCATGAAGTTCTTCCGTTTGGCCCCAGATCCAGAAGGTCTATCCGACGAGCATCTGTCGGGGGGCCGGATCTCGAGGGGGCTGGCTGCATCTGCGCAAATGAGCACGTCTGCAAGTTGCTGGGCATCCAGGCGGCCGAGCCTCAATTCTCTCATTCACCAGCTTGCGCAAAAGAAAGCGCATGCAGCTGCTGTTGCCTCACCTGAGACTGGTAAGGAATGTTTGCTGCGGCTGTCGTGGCAGGACGGCAAGACGGTCGGGAGGAGTGTGCAGGCCGGCCTGCAGCGGCCCCTTTTCATCGCCCACACAAAAAATTGAGGCTGTCGAGCGGTGTTGCTGTGACGAGCCGTAGGCTGCATGCATGCATTAGAGGTGCATGTATGCCGGGTGACGTACTAAAACACTGCGCCGGACTCTTCCCACTGGGGCTGTTGGGAACCATTTGTAAACTGCAGTTTAAATATCGACGGCTGGTGTTTGTGTTTCTGACTTTGGTGTTGATCCATGATGGTAGTGTCACCATTTACTTCCCAAGAAGCACTAAACAACTGCAATGGTTTGATCTTGAGTGGGCGGATGACATGCAAACAAACATCCAAATATCGTTTGCGCTTGTGGCAGAATTTAACGGCTTCGGACATAACAGCACATTAACCCACTCACTGTTCTTCTAGCTACTTTAGCTGATGCTGGAAAATCTGCAAAGATACAGCCAGAGTTGAAAATATGACAAGAATTGTGGGGAGGTCTCTGTTGAAGATCTCACAGATTTATGAAGAAAGAGGGAACTCAAAGACAATCAAACATGAGCGGAGAAGGTGGCCCGCCTCAAGCACTTCTCTGTCGAGTCTAGATGAGTCTTTGCGCGGTCTTCATGTAATGCCTGAGTGATGTGGCAAGACAGCTACACCGATATCTGCAGAGTAGGTTCTCACAATCCGACCAAGTTGCATGCTCAATTGCGTTCTGTCCCCTTGCGCCAGCCTCACTGGCGGGTTCTTGACGAAAACATCTTTGAAATGTACTGAGGCGGGGAGTGATGCGAGACCCGATCCGCCCGGCTTCTCCATCATACTATGCCTTGGAAAGCCTCACACTCTCTTTCGGAATGAGGCCTCCGCCCTTTACCGTACAACTGATAGGAAAACACCGCAGTGTATATGAAATGAGGCCATCATCACTCTACAGTCACGCCCATCAAGTCGCGTCAATTCGACTCAGAGATCAAAACAAAGCAGCGCCAAATCAAACGAGTTGTACGTGGCAGGAATCTTTGGAGGATCCTCCAGTGACTCGGGGACTGATGTACTCGGCAACTCTCCTCGCCGCTTCGAAGCCCGCTCATTGGATTCGGATGACCCTCGACGCATGTACACGTATGGCGATTCGAGAGTCGGTGCTCGTGGCAGCAAATGAGCACCGGTTCCGCCCGTAGATGGGTCTGCGGATGGATCTGAGGAGGGGAAGAAGTCCACCGGCCAACGTTGAAATGCATGGGTGCAGGGCTTGCCTCGGGATTGGTGGACTGTTCGGCGGCAGGTCGATTTTGTGTCTGTCCCCGCATGATCTCCATTTGTGATTGTTTAATCGTGGTCACATGTATTTCGTTGCCGATGGAGGCGATCGAGTATTAGTTTCTCACGTTGCTGGTGTGATTGTCGATGGCGATCTGCGGTTGAATTGCCTAGGTTGTGAGAACATCTTTGACCTCGATGTGTAACAATGAAGGCAACCCGGGATGACAGTCAAATTTAAAACGTCCGGCTGAGTAATTTCTTCATTGGCCCATGAGGGTAGACTTCTTTTGCTACAGTAAAAGAAAGCCATGGGTGCTTCATTTTCGCAGTTGCTGGAGTCTTGCAAGCTCTTGGTTGGAAACTCGGGCATACAGTCCGGAATGCGTTACAGTCTTGTTTTGTGACGGAACAGGAACAACCCTCCTTAAAGACTCCGGTGATGCGTCGAGGGCGAAAATCTATTCATGCAGCTCATGATACGTCCTTGCGACACATCGTCAAGGAGTTTGGTGGGATCTGATTGTCCCGAGTTTTCAACATAGAGCTAGGACGTCGTATTGAAACATAGAGTTGAGGTTTGCTTGCTATAAGCTGATGCTCACGGAGAGGAGACGAGTTTTAGCCATGCAAGACATAATATTAGATCTAGAGACATTCCACGGGTATTGATCGTAGTAAATCATTCTGAGAGACATCATACACAAAGGAGACAACATGAAACATCCATAACGCTTTTACAATCCGAAATGCAGCCAAACAATCATTCAACATGTGTGTAATCACTCGTCGTCGCTCTCGGAGCTGGAGTCATCCTCGTCGTCCTCCTCATCGTCATCTGCCAACCGTTTTTAGTCATGCATCGCCCACGGGACTCGTCAGGATAACTCACCATCAGCGGGGACCTTGTTGTCGACAGCAC
This sequence comes from Colletotrichum tropicicola, assembly GCA_025962755.1. Taxonomy (NCBI): domain Eukaryota; kingdom Fungi; phylum Ascomycota; class Sordariomycetes; order Glomerellales; family Glomerellaceae; genus Colletotrichum; species Colletotrichum tropicicola. Next base: position 195,747 of record JAOWMA010000042.1, read on the forward strand.
CGTTGGTCCTGCCGCGGACCTGCTTGTAGTGGACGGGATCGGTCTTGAGGTCCTCGCCCTCGACGGCGACGCCGTCGTCCTGCACGTAGTCCTTGAGGTCGGCAAACAGCTCCTCGCCAAAGGCGCCCGACTTCTTGGCGCGGGTGATGAGCTGGCCGACGACGCCGGAGCCGACCTTGGCGGGGGTGTTGAGGATCTTGTCGAGGGCCTCGCGCTGGCCGAAGCCGCACTTGGCGTGGGGGTCCTCGAGCGGCGTGCCCTCGGCCGCGCTGTCGCGGAAGCGCAGCCCGGGGGTCTGGTAGCGGCGGATGCGGACCTCGCCGTAGGCGCGGGCGAGGTCGACGGCGCTGACCTTGATCTTGGCGGGCTCGGGGGCGGGCCAGAGGCGGGCCTTGGTCAGGCCCATGATGGCGGAGCCGAGGAGGAGCTGCTCGCAGTCCTCGGCGGTGCCGTCGTCGGTGCCGGCGTGGCAGTAGCGGATCTCCTCGCCCGGGTAGCACGAGGGGTTGAGGAGGCGGTGGACGGGGTTGCTGACGGCCTTGATGATCTTGTCGACGGCGTCGGCGCGGATGGCGGTCAGCATGGCGACGACCTCGGCGGAGACGGGCTGGTCCTTCCAGGGGCGGCCGCGGGAGTCGAGGAGGCTGCCGTCCGGGCCGACGCGGGACTTGTAGGCGGCCTTGGCCAGCACGCGGCTGAACCAGCGGGCCTCGCCAAAGACCCAGCTGAGGACGAGGGTCTTGTCCTCGTCGTTGCGGGCGCCGGCCATGAGGACGTGGCGGTTGAGGGCGACGACCCACTCCTTCATGAAGGGCACGAGCAGGTGGGTGGCGGCGTACTTGTCGGCGGCGAGGGCGAGGTCGTAGAGGTCGTCGACGTTGGGGCGGGTGGGCAGCTCGTGGAACTTGAAGTGGGCGATGGAGAAGAGCACGTCGAGGCCGGTGGCGGTGTCGGCGGGGGACTTGAGCTCGAGGACGCTGGGGGGGTTGCCGGTCGCGAACATGTCCCGGAAGACGCGGGAGGCGGCGGCGAGGCTGGAGGCGCGCACGGAGTAGACGGCGGGGGCGCCGTTGGACTCGCGGACCTTGACGTGGAGGTCGGCGTCCTCGTGGTACGAGACCCTCTTGTCGGCCTCGGGGGTCGGGACGCGGGCGGGGACGATGGCGACGCGGGTGGCGAGCTGGGCGCCCTGGGGCTCCTTGGTCTCGGTCTCGTGCTTCTCGTCGTCGTCCTCCTCCTCCTCATCCTCGGAGGAGGAGTCGCCGTCGTCCTCGGTCGCCTGGGTCTCGACGGTGCTCTCGGCCTTGGCCGGGGCGGGGGCCGGAGCGGCGGCAGCGTCGGCGGCCGGCTGAGCTCCGTTGGTCACAGGAGCACCAGCAGCGGGGGCGGGTGCCTCCTTGGCCTCGGGCTCGGGGACGACGCTGATCTCCTTCTCGCCGTTAACGGGCTCCTTGGTGTCGAGGAAGGGCTTCTCGCGACCGGGCATGGCGGTCATGGGGCGGCGGGCCTCGGCATCGGCGTCGGCGGTCTGGGCCAGGGACGGGATACTCCGAGACGAGTCGGTGCGCTTGAAGAAGCCGCCGCCGCCATCCTTGACGGGGCCGAAGGTGGGCGTCGGGGGCGTCGAGGTGGCGTTCTCGTTGGTGGTCTTGGTGGTCGGGGCTCTGTCATCTCACATGTTAGACCTGATATCGCTGCCATGCTGGAGCCCCCCAACCGTAGTAACTTGGGCCGGCTCAGGTTCTTGGTGAACGGGCTGACGGGGATGCAAAACGGCATAGGCATGGAAAAGGAGGGCATAGCAGAGGAACGCTACCGAAGGGACGAGACTCGTGAAGGGACCGACGGCGCCCGCGGCGGCAGCAGTCTTTTAGGGTGTCGCAGGGTGGGCGTGATGACGGATGGCCCTCCTTGAGGGCTGTCCGCGGAGGCATGATGCTCTTCGGCCCAGTCACGATATCGGGCCCAGGAGTCGGGCACGTCACCAGCCTCGGGTGGTGTTGGCGGACTAACACCCGTGTAAGAGAGGGACGCTGATTGGAGGTGGCGATGTTGGGTGTCGACGGCGGCGACGTTGGGATCGCGGGCAGAGACACGTCAAACATGCAGGGCCCGACAACTCGACAACCCGGTCGACGCCATTGGCCGTTGGGCAGAGCAAGGCAAGCCGAGCAGACGTGGTGGTGGATATGGTCGAAGCCGCGGCGCCCGCCATGGCAGGCCGGGATGCTGCGGCGGAGCCCAAGGGTCCAGCATCAGACCGGGGGTAGCGAGCACTTGCGGGCCGGGGGTGGTTGAAGAGAGGATGAAGAGCGGTGAAGAGAGAGAGAGAGAGAGAGAGAGAGTTTGCCCGTGGCCGGGACAACTCGATGGAGCGCCGGATGCGGAAACCAAACAAACAAAGACGATGAAGACGGAGGCAGAAAGCTGCCGCAACGTACCTCTTGAAGCGGTTGTTCAAGAACAGAAAGCCGCTGCCGGACTTGCGGCGCTCGTGGTCGCCCTGGACGGAGGCGGATCTCCTGGTGTCGAAAATGGCTGGAGACATGGTGGCAGGGGGGGTATCGACGGCCGTGATCTTCGTGACCGAAACAATAAGAAAAGACGCAGAAACCAAAAAGCAAACAACGGAAGAGACGCCTGACGGGGGGAGGAAAGAAGCAACTGCGCAGCCAACACGGAAAAGCAGCAGCGATGCTCTCGGGGTATCAGGACCACAACAGAGATAGACCGGACAGAGAGAAAGTAGAGGGGGGAAGAAGGGAAGCCTCCGGACAGGACGGTCGTTTATATGTAGGCACGCGTCGCCGGTCGGTTCAGCCCGAGGATAGGATTCGAAGGGTCCACCAGTTAGCAATCAATATTGGGAGTTGTGAGAGAAGTCTGGTCCAGCATCAAGCGACGAGGAGTTCGTCCAGCCGGCCGCGGTCGAGGAGTCGCCGAGGCTACGGCCCACCGGAGTGGCTGGCCAACTGCCTTTCGGGATCGCAGAAGGCAAGATAAAAAAGGGTCTTGGACGAGACGGCGAGTCGACATTGGGCAGCAAAAAAGGCAGATGGCGACAACGACGAACGACGAACGACCAACGGCCCGTGGCCATGGCCGTGGCCGCCTCACCGCTCGACTCGACGGCGGTTCGTCCTGGCTCGCAGGTAGACGATTTCTCGCGGCCAAGTATCGAGGACCCCTGCTGCAAAAGCACAAAAAGACACACGAAAGACACAAAAGACACACAAGAGACACCCCCGGCAGCGCGGAACTCGTGCAGAATTCTCGCCAAAAGGCCCACCTCAGTGACATTGTAGCGCAGTTCGCGTTGGACGGGCGGCCAGGGGTCAGGGGTCGAGATGCATTTTACCTGAACAGATTCGGCGATCGCATCCACCGCCCTTTTGCCTCGTCGTTTGTCTTGGCCGCATGAAACGTTGACGACGAGCCTTGCTCTCCTGCTGGCCGGCCCCTCGTCCGCGATATCGTCAAAAAGAGGCGCTATCGTATCGATCGTCCATCTTTTTTGGCGCCGTTTTGCCCCTCCTGAGGACGGCAGGGCGAGCAGACTATCGAGCGGGGGCCCGTTGCACACCGCATGTGCTCGCGAGTCGCCGGCAATGAGACCATCCATCCTTCCATCCATTCATAGATAGGGACGTCGTTCTTGTTGCTGTTTTGTTGCTGCGACGGGTTGCCGCGCCAGGGTCGTCGGGGAGGCGGGACATGGTTGGTTGAAGAGTCTGCGCCGTCTCTGCAGGAGACGTGCATGATGAGGCTCTCACCTCGTCGCCGCATGTGTTTTCTCCTGTGGATGCAGGAAGTGGTCTCCAACTAACGACAGGTCGTGTTGCTTTTCGCATGAGTGACTGACAGACGCAAGGTCCTGGTCAAGGGCCTGGTCATGGTCATGGATTCATGGATGGCGAGTCTGTGTGGACCATGTCTCGTCTCAATCCTGGTTCAAGACCAAGTCTGCACATCTTGACGACTTTGGGAATTTATTCATCGCAGCCCCGGCACAACCACAGCACGGCCCTTGTGCACCATGTTCAGAGATTCATAACTTTATTCAAACAAAAACACGCTGGTATCGCGAGATGGCCCGGGGGGGGGGGGGGGGGGGGGGGGGGGGGGGGGGGGGGGGGGGGGGGGGGGGGGGGGGGGGGGGGGGGGGGGGGGGGG